>VZUI01005204.1:0-171177 GCA_013401135.1 Cettia cetti | reverse complement strand
CACGGCACCGCCCCCGGTGAGCACGGCCCCGGGGTGAGCACGGCCCCGGGGTGAGCACGGCCCCGGGGTGAGCACGGCCCCGGGGTGAGCACGGCACGGCACGGCACCGCCCCCGGTGAGCACGGCCCGGTGCCGACGGCCCTGCTGCACCGTGCGCAGCGCCAGCACCGCCCCGCGTCCTGCCCCATAAATAGCGGGCGGGCGGCGTTGGTCGGCACCGCTGTCTGCCCCGTCGGACCAAGCCGGACCCAGCCGAACCGAGCCAAGCTAAACAGAGCGAAGCCGAGCCGAGCCATGGACCCCCAGGACTGCACGTGTGCCGCCGGTAAGTGCCCCGTCCCTCCCGGCTGACTCCCGCCTGACTCCCGGCTGCCTGACTCCTGGCTGAGCCCGCTCTCCTTCCCTCGCTCCCCAGGTGACTCCTGCTCCTGCGCCGGGTCCTGCAAGTGCAAGAACTGCCGCTGCCAGAGCTGCCGCAAGAGTGAGTGGGGGGTTCAGGGAGGGGGGGACTCGGCCTTGTCTTTGGAGGGAGCTGCCACTGCCCTGGGGACATCCATGGGCACCTCTCTGCTCCATTGGGAAACTTGGAGAAACTTGGGACTGCCTAGGCACCTCGCTGCTCCATAGTGGAACCCCTCCTTGCCCTGTGGAACTCCATGGACACCTTTCTGTCCCACAAGGGAACTTTTTCTTACTGTCAGACCCAATGGAGACCTTCCAACTCTTGCCCTGTAGACAGTCCCTCTTGCCGTGTTGGACCCTGAATGGAGATGCCACCACTCCCTCTCTTGCCCTGTAGGACCCTTATGGTATCTTTCCCTCGCCCCCTGGCCCCATGGCACACGTGCATCCTCCCCTCTGGGGGGCTCCCCCCGTTCCTGCCCTGTTGGGCACTCATGGAAATCTCCCAACCCATTTGGATCATCAGCCCTGCTCATGCAGAGGTGCTGTTTCCTCTCTCCATAGGGTCCCTCTGCCTCATAGAACCCCAGTCCCTCCCACCTACCCCCTAACTCTTGTGTCCCCCCCAGGCTGCTGCTCCTGCTGCCCCGCAAGCTGCAGCAACTGCGCCAAGGGCTGCGTGTGCAAGGAGCCGACCAGCAACAAGTGCAGCTGCTGCCACTGAGCCGCTCGTCTCTGCCTGTAAATAGTCGGCATGCTTCAGTGATGGGGTGGGGGGCACGGAAAAGCCTATTTTTTGTTTTACATGTTTTGTATTTTCTGTACTATTAGTGAAACTGGATGGAAATAAAGGAGTTTTTCTGGAGGTACGAGTGCTGCTGTGGGGTTGGGTTGGAGGCTGAGCATTTTTGCCACTTGGGACACCTGTGTGGGAGTTGTCACTGTGGAGTGGGAGACGGCTGCTCACAAACACCCCCATGTCTTTCCCTGAGTAAGCTCTGCACCTCCTTGAGGGAGAAAAGGAGCTTCACAGGGCACAGGATGGACCTCATCCTACAGGTGGCATTGCTCTAGGCGTTTTTAAGGTGCTAGTCTCCCCGGAAGGACCGGTGACATACCCAGAAGTGTGGGCAAGCAGTGGAAGGAGGGGCACTAGTCCTCTCCAGCCTTTCTTTGGCTCAATGGCAGGTACTTCTGTGTGGGAACTGACAGTGGTCAGAAAATAGATTTTTAGGCTCCAGGCAGTGGCTTGAAGCCTGTGAGAAAGATAAGCACACAACACTCTCATTCTGGCCTGGGAAATCGTAAGGAGGAACCCAAAACAATTCAAAGTAGATAGTGTCTTCCTGACACCTGGCATTTTTCCAACTTGTTTACTGGTAAAGATGTTTACAAGAAGGTGTTGTTCTAAATGACCAATCCTATTCATTGTACTGAAACACTGTATAAAAAGAGTTTGAATAAACTTTTGTTATAATGCCCTTCAAAGAAAGCTTGCAGTCTTGTATCACTATATGAGCTGTCCTGAATTGTAAGGATATTTCTGCACCAGACCTGGGGCTTCCTTTGTGTGAAAGACCTTGTGGGAGTGAGTGTGGTAGGGGGATGGGTGATGTGTGCTGGCAAGATGCCCTGCCCTGAGCTGCTGCTGGAGAGCACTTGGACAAATTCCACTGGGGACAAATCTCCCTTCCTCAAGAGCTCATGCTTTGCAAACCCCAATCCATTGCACAGCAGATCCATCCCCAAAGGGACACTTTCCCTGCAGCCTCCCCATGCCAAATACCTGCAGCTATAGTGCCTGGCTCCTGCTGTGGGCAAAACCTCCAAGCACTTTTTTTCCAGCTCATTTTTGGGAAGCACCTTGCATAAAGCTGCAATGGCCTCCAGATGCATGAGGGCAGGCAACCATAGCCATGAATGCAGTGCTTGCCTGCCTGGATTTGGGATGGGGGAGGGAGGGCAGTGGGAAGATGCATGGGATGTGTTTCACTTCCGAAAGTCTCTGCCAAGTGAAAGAGTCACCTTTTAGGCAGCTGCTTGCCCATGCACGTCTCCTGGGTCTGCCCCACCACAGATGTAAGGTCCCAACTGTGCTGCCCTCCCCCGTTTTGTGTCTCTTCAGGCAATGGGACAGCTCTGCCTGGCAGGAAAATCTCCTGTAGCCCTTGGTGATGAGGCACCAGTGACAAGATAAATTTAAAAAGCAGCAAAATCGGTCCCCCCCCACTTAGGTACCCACGTAGTCCTTTCTGCTAGGCTGGGTGACACATGGTGAGGTGTCTGCACGGTGGGAGCATGGCAATCCCAGTTCCCAGGGACATTTCAGGCATCCAGGATGATCCAGGCTCACCCTTTCCCCAAAGTCTGCCCAGCTTCAGCACATGGCTCTTCAGGGGGTGCCCAGACTGCTCAGCACCCAACTCTGCCAGTGAGAAAAGCAACACCTAGCTCAGCACCTATTTGCCTTTTAAATGCGTTGCCTTATTGCATCAGGCAATTTGTCTTTACCTAAGCAGCCTCCCAGCACTGCTTGTTGCAACAGATGTGTAGTGCTGGAAATAGGTTTTAAGGGTCTGCCCTTCCCTAAATACATATAAAAACAATCCCATGGGAAGACGCTTTGCTGGAAAAGAAGATTGGCACGGCTCTGCTGCTGGAGCCATATGAAACAGGGCTGCCACCCCGGCCACTGTAGCGGAGGGGCTGCAGACTGAGCCCCCCGGGGCCAGGCGCCCGCATCCTGCACCAGAAACAAAGCCGGCGTGGATGGGGTTTCCCCTCACAGGAAGCGCCCCAGGCACCAACCACTCCCCGTTCCTGGGTGGGTGCCAGGGTGGGACGTGGGCACACACTGCTGCACCGTGCCGGTGCCAGCCTGCCCCGCCTGCTCCTGGCTGTGCCTGCACGCCCGTCTGGCAGAGACCCTCAGCCTTGGTGCCCTTTCCCAGCCTCCCTAGGAGGGATTTGGGGCGAGGAAAGCACAGAACCAGCGGAGTGAGTGCAGGCACCCATGTGAAGAGCTGGTCAGGGATGTGCCCAGTGCCTGCCCTTGCCTGCAGCTGCTCTCAGAGAGATGGGTGGGGGCTGATCCTCTCAGGAGTATTTTCTGTTAAAAAAGGAGTATTTTTTAAATGAAGCAGGAAGTGCTCTCAGCCTGTGGACAGGTCTGTATAGTGAGAGGGTGAGGGGAGCATTTGCTTGATCCAAGAGGCTGATGTGCGTTATCCAGCCAGCCCCGTGAAGAAAAGCATGGCTCAGTTTGCCGAGGCGGTGTGAGGTGACCATGCATCCCCTCTGGGCACCCAGGGGAGCCAGGGCAGGGGGGTCCTGGGTGCACTCCCAGACGAGCAGCCCTGCAGCTGCCCATGGCGCTGCATCCTGTTCCGCTTTCTCTGGCTGTGTGTGAATCCCAGGGAGATGATGGATGTGGCTAGCATACACCACGTGCAAGTGGCCTGTGCAGAAAGGATGTGCGCTCTGTGCAGAGGAGTGATAGACTGCGTGCAGAGGAGACGAGCACCCTGCGCACACGTGACAGGAACCTCTGTGCCGAGGGGACATCGTCCTGTGCCGAGGGGACAAGCGCTGTGTGCAGAGGGGACATGCACCCAGTGCAGAGGGTAAACACACCTTGTGCAGAGGTGACAGGCGCGTGTGCACAGCGGAAATAACACCCTGCCCTCAGGGGACGTGCACTCAGGGCAGACGGAAAATGTACCCAGTGTGGAGCGGAAATTACCCCGTGCGGAGTCACAGAATTATCGGAAAGGTTGGAAAATCTCTCTAAGTTCAGCTGCTACCCTAGCACTGACAAGCCCATCCCTAAATCAAGTGACACATCTACATGTTTTTTAAATCGCTCCAGGAGTGGTGATTCCACTGCTTTCCTGGGCAGCCTGTTCCAGTGTTTGACAACACATTCAGTGGCGTTTTTGACTAAAATCCAGTCTAAAACCCCTGGCACAGAGATAAGAAGCACCCTATGCTCATGGGATGGGCATCCAGTATGGGGGGTACAGGCATCTGATGTAGAGGGGACAGCACCCTGCGCACCCTGCGCAAGGAAACAGGCGCCCTGTGCTCCCAGTGTAGAGGGACGGGCACCCACAGAGGGGACAGCACCCCTTGCCCCTGTGCAGAGGACCCAGGTCCCGCCCCAGGAACTGCTCTCCCGGGCAGCTCCGCTGCCGCTGCCTTCCACAGGGATCTGCTGCCACCTGCCTGCCCGCAGCACCGCCGCCCGCCCGGCCCCGGCTCTCCGCCTGTCCCCGCTTCCCTCGGTCCCTGCCTGTGTCTGCTCTTTCCCAGTCGCGGCCCCTCAGGACGGCTGCTCCCCCATCCCGCCCCGGAGGGCACCAGAGCCGGTCTCCGGGCGGACCAGGACTCTCCTCGATCTGTAAAGGTGCCCCGGGAGCCTGGAAGGGCTCAGGGAGAGCTGGGGTGACACGGCCACCCTACCAGGGCACCCATCCCATCAGGACAACCATTCCAGCAAGGCATTCATTCTACCAGGGCATCCTGCCGGAGTGCTCCACTCAAACTGAAGCGACAGGCAAGAGTGTACCCTGATCCCCTGCTTGGCAATTAGGAGGAGCGACTACAGCTGGTGCCAGCGCGGCCTCTGGCCTGGGAACTGCTTTTGACATGGGAAGTTTTGCAGTTAGAGACTGTATTAACGGGGAAATCTGTTTAGCTTTGAAGGTTTGATGGATGATGTTTTGGATCAGTAGCAAGGCACAGACATCATCTCTTACACAAGCAGGCCTTCCCAGGTCCCAGATTTTGCCCAACAAAGCTTCTGTCATTGGCAATATCTGTTTTAGGGCTATCGTGTGTGCCCAAGAGGGGACCAAACACAGTGGACCCCATACACCGCCAGGGCACCATCGTACAGGTGATGGTGAGAGCACCTGCTGGCTGTGGGTTTGTTTGCTGGTGTATTTGGCTATAGGAGGCAAAATCGGGATGAATTCGTTATCCACATTTTACCTCCCAAGGAATCAGCTCACAGACGGGTTTTGCCAACAAGAGTCAGTGCTGACTAAGGAGGGAGAGGAGGAATAGAGAGGAACAACCCTATGCACGTTATTTCTGTCTGTATATTTCTGATTTCGGTGATTTCGGCGCGGCGCGCGCAGCGCGGGAGCGGGATGCAGCCTCGAACCCGTGGCCTCTGGAGGCAGCCGCCCCCCCACGTTCGGTCCGCGCCCCCCCGCGAGCGCCTCAATGAAGTTGTTCTCGCGAGGGGGCGGGAATCGGCGCGCCTCGCAGAGCGGCGGCTGGGCCAATAGAAGCAGGCGGCGCCGGCACGCGCGGCGGCTCGGCCAATGGGAGGGCGGGGAAGGGCGAGAGGGCAGCCAATGGGGGCGCGCGGCGCGGGCACGGCGGGTGCGGCGGGCGGCCCGGAGCGCAGGTGAGGTGAGGGCGCCGCGCGGGCACTCCGGGGCTCAGCCACTCCGGGGCTCAGCGTCCCGCCGCCTCTTTCCCCCGCTTCTTCCCCGTCTCCGGTGCTCACTGCCTGCACCCCCCACCCCGGCCGGAGCCCCCGGCAGCTGACCCCGCCCATGGTTTCCTCTCTGGCCCGCGCAGGCCGCTGCGGCGGGAGGCTGGTTGGGAGCGCCCCAGGCCTCCCCGTGCGCCCACCTGGGGCTCCCCGGAAGCCGCGGCTGTCAATAACCCGCGCTAATGCAGCGGGGCCGGCTGTGGATGCTCGAGGAGGGGTCTGTTCTTCCGAGCGGGTTTGTGCTGGTCGGCAGTGCCAAGCACGGCTGTAGAAAAGGAGTTAAGTGTTTAACTGAAGTGCTTTAGTGTTGGTGCTTTAGGGAAGAGGAAGTTGGTTATCTGGGAAGATTTCAGGGTTTGTGTATCTATGCGGTTTGGTGTCTGAGTTCTGTGTGTGGGTCGTTATTCCCCACCGTGGGTTTGCTGGTTGGTTCTTAGGAATTCACAGAATGTTAAGAGGTTGGAAGGGACTTCAAAGGTTATCTAGTTCCACCCCCCCCCCCCCACCATGGGAAGAGACACCGTCTGCTAGACCAGGTTGCTCAAGACGTTATCCAGCTTGGCCTTGAACACTGACAGGGACAGGACAGACACAACCTCCTAGGGCAACACATGCCGTGCTCAGCACCCTCACAGTAAAGAATTTCTTTCTAAATCTAAATTTCCCCTCTTTCAGTGTTTATCTGTTACTTACTGTTCTATTACTACAGTTCCTGACAAAGAGTCCTTCTCTGGCTTTCCTGTAGGACCTGTTCAGATACTAGAAGAGTATATGAACAGTGAGTGGAAGGCTTGAAAAGTCCCGGTGCAAAGAAGGGCTGCTTCACTTCTGCAATTTGGTCATGTTGTTCTAGGGACAGTAGTTATGGCATGGAGAGCTAAGGTGATAGTGAGAAAGGAACACCAGTTCCTGAGTGCTTTAGTGCTGTTTCACTTATTTTGTGTCTTAAAAAATTTTCCTACTCCTTGGGAAAATTTACAAATAGAAAAAGCTTAAAATTGCTTGGAAGAATGTATGTGATTCTGTCATCTAAATCCATAAGGCTTCTGTGGTATAGCTATGACAGGAAATTCCGTGAGGGGGGAGGCTATGGATTTTTTCATGTAAGGAACTTAAAACACTGAACCAAATGCTCTATCTAATGATGGTCAGTTTGCCACACTGTGCAAGTTATTGCCCTGCTGAGTTGGGTGCTTAAAGACTGTATTTGGAAAAAGGGGAAGGAAAGTGGTGTGGTAAGATTGCAAAACTGCCAGCTGAGTCAGTTATTCAGAACCATGGGGACCTGAGACCATTATGAAGAATTTATGGCAGATAAAAGGAAGTGTTGACAAATGTGTGATAGTGTGTTTTGATAGAAATCACTTCAAATGCCTACTTTTCAGGTCCACTTTAAATAATGAACAGTAGAGAAGCGTGTGCCCTTTCTTGTCCTTTCCCACAGTGCAAGTGCAAGTTACTGCCTTTAAAACTTTGAAACGATTTTTGTTCAACATATCTACTGTAAGGGCTCTTTGGGGTCATAAGAAGATTGGACTTTTGAGCATCTACCTACAGATGAGATGAAGAGGAAAATATGCAGGACTGAAAGCCTTTTTATAGGAGGCAGAGGAGCATTAATTGATTGGTGGTAGAAGAAACAATAGGTTTCAAAGGTTGTTGTGGGATCTATTCAGGATTTTCCTGCATCTGCCTTTTGTTGTAGGGGGAACAGGCTGTTGTACCAGATGGGCTACCAAATATGGCTTGAAGCTTTTAGGTATTTGTTTTTAAGGTGTCCTATTTTGATTTTATCTGGGTTTTGTGTAGTTAGGGTATGGAAGCTTTCCCTCTGTTAGGTTTGATAAACATAATTGTGTATTACTGACAAGAGGATGGTGTGCTGAAAATGTGCAGCAGATATTTGGGTTATACAATTGTCCAACTCCTCTTTGATTATCATCTCTGTGTTTCTTAATCACCTCCCCTGTCTGTAACAGGGGGGTTACATTGCTGACTTCTTTGAAATGTCTGGATGTCTGCTTATGCCATGTGCCATGCAAGAGCTCACTATTATTGCTGCTGCTCAGACAGAATTCCCCAGGCCTGCAAAATGCACCTTTTACTTATTCATGTTTAGCTGAGTAGACAGAAGCTGCTCCACTCTCTGCAGCAGTCCAGGCTTGGAGCCTGTCAAAAGAGCACTTTTATCTCAGATCTCGGCTCTAGGAAGTAGAGCATTGCTGGCTTGCTCTTAGTACTTGTGCTCTTGTGGTTTTTTTCTGCAAGAAGCTGATCCTGACTCATCAGACTGGGTCTCTTGAGCACTTTGAGGTGAGAGCCTCTTTGAGAAGCCAACACTGATTTCTTCCTTTTTGTTTCCTGTTTGGAAGAATCTTTCTACAATTTGTGGAACTCTTGGTCCATCAGCTACTCTGAATGTGGGTGAGGCCTTCCTTCTTCTCCCCTGTGGCATCTTCTTCGTTTCATTTTCCCAGACCACTGGAAAAACCTAATTCTTTTACTGTTTCTCAAAGTTAATTGGTTAGTTGGGACAAACCCTGTCAATGTGTGAAGTACAGCAAACACTTGCACATGCATTGGAGTATTTCAGCTTTGTGTATTTCTGAATCTAATACAGTAAAATGTTAATCGTGGCCATATTTGGAGTAGAACAGCTACAGTTTTCTTCCTAAGATAACATTGTAGTGCTCTTGAGGAGTTTTTAGTGGGTTTTAGGTAAGAAATCATAAATTATAATCAGTCTGAATAGACTTAAGAAATCTGTCATCTTTTCTGGGTTTTTTGTGGCTTTAACTTAGTCAACTTGTACAATGTATAGTGCTTATGTGTGGTTTTAAATATTGGGGAAATTAAACTGGAGTTTAATGGAAGTGTAGTCTAATGCAGCAGCTTCTATTGATAAGTCATCAAAGTTGTTTTACAGAAGAGCTTTTTCAGTCCTGGCCTTTAGCCCAAGGTCAGTCTGGTTTCACCAAAGTTAATTTAATTTCTGAAGTATTTTCTTTCTCTTAGGTGTTGGTTGTTGCTCCTTCCCCAGCCAGACATGAATATCTGTGGAAGCAGTTTCCATCTTGCACAGCAGCATGAAGAGTCAGACTGCAGTCTCCTGAATGCAATAAATTCTTTCAGGGTGGGGACACAGTTGTTGGCGCTGTTACGAATATACCAATATTCAGTCTAAGTGTTTGAATTCTGTCACTTAGAAAAAGCTGTTTCCTGTTGGCTCTCTGAGTTTTGAGTTGCTTCCAGTGCTTGGTTATAAGCACAGGTACTTTAATTTGCTACAAAATAACCAGTTTATTGGTATTTGGTGAATTGGGTTCAGTCTCACAGAGTTGTTGCAGTTGTCCTATACAGGCAAACTTAGGTGACAGATCTTACCTGGTATTAATGTGGTGTCTGCAGGTAAAAAGTGCACGTTTGGGATCAGTTCTGTGGCACTGATTTTTCACACTTTTGGTTTCAGTAGTCTGAGAAGTTGATGCTTCTTACACGCCCAGCTTTTTATCTTGGTAATGAAAAGAGGAGGTGGACCAGATCGGATCAAATCAAGCTGATGTCGGTTTTGTTCTCACAGTCACTGCTCCTGGAGGATCTGATCAGTCTTTGAATGTACAGGAGTGTGACTGTTCTGGTCAGTGTCTGCCAACAGAGGCTGTTCCTGGCAGGGGTGCATCTGAGTTATTGCAAGTAAACACTGGGAAGATGTTCTGTACTGCATTGCAGGGCATGAAACTGCTTATTTCCACCCTCCTCCTCCCTGTTCTGTCTCAGTGGCACGATAATCTGTTCAAACAGATCCGGTCTCTGCTATCTCACCTGATTAACAAGTCATTGCAAATACAATCATTCCCTCCCTCAGCTTTCCAGAAGTGTGTGGGGAGTGCTGTGAAATTCTCCATTCCTGGATGCTGCTGTTAGGGTTTGTCCTGGCACCCAGGCGGGAGGGATCGGTTTCTCTCTCAAACTGCATATGTCTTAATGAATCATCATGCAGTGCTTTTAAATCATTTGTCCAGACAGAGGAAAGTGCTGTCACTGGTGCTGGGTACTTGTACTTGGAAATGGTGGTGAGACTGAGAACATGAGCAATGTTCAAATTCTATTGTAAAATTGCTTTGGTATAGTTGAGGAGTACAAAGAAATACTTGAATTGCAGGCTATTGTTGATTTTTAAAAATCCCTGTTTTCTTCTTAGGGGGCTTCCTTGAACCAGATAGTCTCCACTGATTTTACTTTTGAGTAAATGATAACCAGTTGGAGTTAATGCTTGCCATCTGATTTCTCTTATTTTATCCCAAGCCCTCAGGGTTTGGGTGCAAAAGCTGTGACTGTACTGAAGATTTCTGTCTCTGTAGCACCATTCAGCAAGAGATTCCTGTGATCTGTGGCCTTAGAGAGGTTCCTAATGCTTATTGCTTGCAGCTGCCTTAGCTGCAAACCATGATTTGCTGTGTGAAATTGAGGTTTTTGATTTCATATTTTGTTAATGTTGACACCATTGCAGCTACATGTCTTTTTCCATAGTGTTCCCAAGCACATATGCTTTTGTCCTTTCTGTAAAAATAACAGGCTCCATTCTGAATTTAGAACTGCATGATGCATTTAATACCTCTTCTGTTACAGCCCTTGCCTTGTGCTTTAACTTCTTTAATTATTGTCACTGAGTCAATGCAAGGAATTATCACACCAGTAAAACTTCCTGCAGGCATTGAATTTAGACACAGGGCTTCTAAACTGTAAGAACATGCACTTACTTCTTTGGCTGGGGGTTAATGACACATGGAGCATCACATTTTAACAGAGAGCTAGTTATAGCTGTCTGTGTGCATCTATAGCTGAACTGTTTTGCTATTAGTTTACCTTCATGTTTATGTGTGTTTTCAGCCCTCATATATTCCTATGCTTACACATGTATGCATCTTTCTTCATAATATATAAAAATACAGAATCATAGAATGGGAAGGAACCCATAAGGATCATGGAGTCCAGGGCTCCAAGCAATCTATTTATGTGTGTATGCAAGTAGTTTATAGCTAAATTAACACCAAATTCTTCACAGGGACTTCTCTGCTTTCACCCTCCTTTATCTTAAGGCAAAATACGAACTGTGATACGGCATCTGCATCCCACTTCTGACAGGTCCATAAACTGTAGTCCTGCCAGGGAAAGCTCTCTGAGACCAATTGCAAGGGTTTCCTTGATGTTTAATGCCTGGGGAGGATAGACAGTGTAGGCTGTTCTAGAAGACCTGCTCTTGCTGGTCTGTCTGCGACCCCACAAGCATAAAAACTGTTTATAGCTGAGCAAGAATTTCCCCTTTTTCCCTGAAGGTTTCTGTGTGTCTTGAGCGAAACCTGCAGCAGAGATGGACACAGAAGGCTTTGGAGAGCTGCTGCAGCAGGCAGAGCAGCTGGCAGCTGAGACTGAGGGGATCTCAGAGCTGCCACACGTGGAACGCAACCTGCAGGAGATCCAGCAGGCCGGGGAGCGCCTGCGCTCGCGCACCCTGACCCGCACCTCGCAGGAGACGGCCAACGTGAAGGCGTAAGTACGGAGCCCTGGGGACTCTGCACGGGGTGGAAGCTGCTTATGGCTGTGGTTTCCAACGTGGGGGGCGTGCTGCTGGGAGAAATAGAATGACTGCAAAGTTGTTTTTTAGAATGACTCCAAAGCCTGTGTTTCCTTTTTTTTCCTTCCAACCTTTCTCCTACTTCCAAAAAACAATAGGATAGTTGAAGGATTTATCTGAGGAACTACTGTTCTTGGTTTTGGAGACTAAAGCTGAAAAGTGCAGTACCTTATTCTGGCTGCTGCTGAAGATGTTTACCAACGTGGTGTACATTTTTTTCTGTTTGGAAGGACTTGGCAGCTGTGCAGCACTGCAGTGGAACAGCAGAAAGAGTTCAGCAGGGCTGAGGTGTTTACATAGACACATAGGGCTGTTCAAAGTTTGGTTCTGTGCAGTTTTTGTGAGCACTGTCTGGACATGGCTAGCTGCTGACCTAAATATTGGCAGTGAGTCTGGGTTTAGAGTTTTGTCTGTTCAATACTAATTTCATATCTGTACAATTTTTTCCTTATAGATCGGTTCTTCTTGGGTCTAAAGGGCTTGATATATCCCATATTTCTCAGAGACTTGAGAGTCTAAGTGCAGCCACTACATTTGAGCCTCTTGAACCAGTGAAGGACACTGACATCCAGGTAGGGACGTTTTTGACATGTGAATTACACTGCACTTGCCACTGCTGTTCCTATGTTGTGGTTCAGATCTGTTCTAAGGCTTCTGTGGAGATAATCTTGCTCTCTGTTTAATTCACTGGCTAGTGGAAGTGGAGAGGGGAAATGCTGCTTTCAGTGCTGAAAGATGTTTGAGTTAGCCATGAAAAGCAGCATTAAGTATCAAGATAACAGAGGTACTTTAGGTTCCAAATTCTTGCTGAAGTCAAGAGGAACTAGGTGCATACTTACTCCCCTTGTGGACCTCTCCTTGTTGGCTTTGGAAGCCTAAATTATACAGGGATACCTCTCCCATAGTTTTGAAACCTTTTTTATGTCTGATTGGAAAAACACATGTGGAACCACTTCTGAGGCAATTTTGAGATGTTGGAGTAGGGGGCATTTAAGTCAACAATCAAAAGAGGTGAGTATAACTTTTCTTTCACTGTATCACGGATGTCATAACCTTGCCTTGGTGATAGACTGAATTTGCTGTGGTTCCAATGCTTTACCAGATGATTTTATCTTGTAAAGTTTCCTGTAAATTTTCCCTGGCTGTATTAGAAATTATTGTCACCCATCTTGTTTTGCTTTCTGATCATTGCCTGCCCTTGTATGATATCTTCATTATGAAACCGGCAATATTCATTATTCAGTTAAGAGTTGATGTTGTGGGTTGCATTGAAGGTAAGAGTCTGAATTCCTGGTAAATCATTTTGATGCTCATCTTTACTCTCCTTTCTGGCAGATGGCTCACTTAGGAGGGTCAGAAGAGTTGTAAGCTCTTCTTTTTTTTTTTTTTTTTTTGCAGAAGTAGTATGCTACTTCAGGAGGGGAAAGTAGGCATGTGAAACTACCCCATTTTATCTAATGTATGTTTTATTTTTGCATTTGGTGCCATCCATTTTGGGTGCTGGGCCCTTAGTTGAATCTCATGCCAGTGTTAGGAGCCCTGTGGTCTCCTGTCTTCAGGCAGACTTATTTAACCCCAGTTTTCTAAGGCCTCTCTTTCACTAAAGATTAGTATTCTCTGGAGACTTTATCTGTTACCTGATCATAGAGTGAGAGCTCTAAACCACTGGCATTGTTCACTTTGTCTTTTCTCATTTTATCCCTTTGTCCCAATTTCTGATGTTGTCTTTCTAATTGGTGATGTTAAACTTGGTACATGTCTTTCTTGACCTCATTCTGTCTAGATTTTTTTCAACAACTCTTGCCTCTTTTTCCTTTTTCCTTTTTGTTTCTTTTTTTGTTTTTGGTTCTTTGGTTTTGGTTTTTTTTAGGTTTACTACTGCTGTTAATTCTTTGATTTCTACTGTTTTTCCTTTCTGTTATAAGAAGAATCTTAGTGTAGATTCTCAAGCCCAGAAGCAGTAGAGCGCTTGACTCTTTGGAACTGAGATTTGTGGCAAATCAGAAAATGGATATGATTGCATAATAATCCTATTTTATATTATTGCTGGTTACCTAACTAAAAAGTGAAGATTTTCTTCTTTCTTAATTATACCAGATCTCAAGGCCTTATTTGAAATGGTGATTCTGGGATATTCTAGTAGTGATCTTAGTATGTTTTCTTATCTCCAGTAACTTTTTTTAATCACCCTTGTCAATATTTGAATGTATCCTCTTTTTCAGGAAAAGCTCCAAATTTAACATAAAATCAGTGGTTAATTGCAAATCAATGTGTTTAAATGGCCAATTCAGCCAATGAGATTCAGCCCTTTCTTCAGGAAAACAGCTAAAAAGTACAAATGAGAAACAGGATTAAAATCAATCATTTAAATCAAAGTACCCTGTTTGCTGTGTTGAATCATGATTAACACTAGTGATTTAATCACTGATCACTTCAGCAACTCATCTCTGAGGCCTAGTACTTGTGTGCTTTGAATCTTACATTATTTTTGCAGGCCAAGTGCAGAAGACTTTAATTGACAATTAGCTAAAAGTGATTTGCAAGGGGAGGCATGGCACGAGGCTCCACTCCAGATCATCTTGGAGGCACATAAGCCAAGTGTCAGTTTTAAATGTTTTGTCCCTGTTTGTTTTTTGCAGTTAATGGGTGCAAAGATTTTATGTCTTGCAGAACATCATCCTCTGCTCTGAGGATATTTGCAGCCACATCTGAAGCTGCCTGGCTGGTGTCAACTGTGGTCTGAAAGTTACTTGCTTAGGATATGGACTAGTCTTTGTACCCTTCTATAGGTTCTGATATGCAGTCATCAGCACTTTTAGAATAGTTTTTGTTAAGTTTTTGTTAATTACATAAGAGGACCCTTGTGTTAGACACTGCTGATACTCCTCTAATTACCTCTGTTAATCAAGAAGGCCTTGAAAGTATTTGATAAAGTATTGGTAAAGATGTGCTGCAAAAGTTTCTATGTTACTTTTTCTTATACCTCCTGATGATTGCTGTCATTTCTTTTCCTTGTTCCTAGATAGTCTCTTAAGTCTTCTTCAGGTGTGTTGTGTTTGTTTTGGCACAGTTGAAGCTATCCCTGTGCACTGTGTAGAATCCTTCATCCATAAGCTGTTCCCATTGTATCTGGAAAGCAGTGTGCACAGTGATATAAGGGAGGGGTCTGCTTTATTTCTTTACAGGACTTTACTGTTCCTCTGCTGTTACTCAGTATTTACACAGGTATACTGGTAAACTTTGATTGTGCACTGGGAAGGCCTGTTCTGTTCTGCATCAAGCCCTCAACCTGTGCCTTCTGGCATTATCCTTCCTCTTTTTAGCCAGCAAAAACTTCTTCACATATTCTTAATGAACTTGGTCCACACTTTATTATGAGTGTTGTAGGCTCAACTGTCCTTAGTCAGACCTGTCTTTCCTGATGCTCAACCCAGACTCAGAAGTTTGTGTAGTTTGCAGCAAGTTTATTTAGCCTGAAATCCCATCTGAAACTTAATTGTAATTTGTAGATTCTTTACACTTCAATTATTCTTGTCTATGTGGTTCCTCATATCTGTTTCAGTTTGAGCACATATCAATTCATAAATACTTTACATCATCATTTGCCAAAGAGGCTTAAACTTTTTTTGTGTGGGCACCTGAGACTGCAGGTCTGTGCCCTCTTCCCTCTGAAGAGGTGGTGGGGCTGCATTGGTGCAGCCTCTGTGCAACACAGCACAGGAGAAGTTGGTGAATAGGGGCACTTGTGCCAGAGGGACAGGCCTAATGCATAGCCTTTGCTGACTGTTGCAGTTGTGTGAAGGCTACAAGTATAAGTTAATCTTTATTGTATGAATTTTAGGGTTCTGCTGCATTTTAAATTCTATCAAAGCTCTTACAGCATGAAAATACTCTTTAGACTTTCTGCCATGTGGTCCTACGTCACTCCTTTGCATCTAGAGATTTCTCTGGCAGTTTGCTTGAGCTTTCCCTGCATTCTTACCTAAAGCATTTATTGTCTCTGTTCCTTCTTCCAGTGCAGTCTGTTCTAGCAGCCTGTGGGAGGTCGTCACAGAGAGATATGCTAGAATCTAATCTCTCAAATGATGGCAATCAGCACTGCAGAAGGAGAATGCCAGGAAATACCCTTTTTCTTATATAGAGATTAAAACAGCAAGAAAAATCAGAAGGGAGCATCCTAGGGCATGAAGTCCCAGGATGCTGGAGACATTCAGAAAGTGTTAAGAGAATCTAGGAATTCACTGTAATAGAAGTCTCAGCTTGGGTTAACATGCAGAAGGGACTTTCTGTACAGAACCTCTTTAAATGGTAGTCTATAGTGCTGACTAAAAAGTGCACCAAATTGCAGCTCAGTTAATTATCTGAATTATTTATCAGTTGTAAAATGTAGATTGCTTGCACATAAAAGGGTTGTGAGTCCAGGAAATATCTCCCACTAGAGCAGTAGGCCGGGAAGATTATGTAAAAGATTCTAGGCTTGTCATTAAATGATAGGAATTTGTATTTTTCCTCTCTCATTTCAAAGTTTGTGTTATTAAATTGCATGCAGAGCAACAAACATTTCTTGCAATAAATCCATTTTACAATAATTCTTACATCAGGAGTTTATAAAGATCAAGATTTTTCTAAATTGTCAAAGTGCCCTATTTTGGCAAAGTCTTTTCAAAACTGAATATGTTAGTCGAGTGCTTCTTGATCTCATATTTAGCATGTTTTTCTGTGCTTGGGTCTTTTTGTTTGTTTCTTTAAAAAAAACAAGGTAAGGCTTGATCATGCAAATCTGTATCCCAAAGATGGGTTATGTGCATATAAATACAACATTGCCATTCTGTTCAGAAAAGGTATTTCTTCACTCTTTCAAAGATGCAAACTTCTAATGAGCACTGTCATAGCAGATCCTCTCTCAGGCTGCAGTAATGGCAGCCAGAGCAGGAATTATTCCAAGACTGTGGATAGGCTGTGCTATTGTAACGTGTGAGGTGGGGCCTGGCCCCTGCACTTGAGCTGTTTGGTTTATTTGTGGAGGTCAGAGGGAGACTCACTGCTACTCTGTCAAACTGATTTTTGGGGTACCAGGTAGGAGTTAGTTGCTAGATAAAGGCCTGATTTATTCCTGCTAAGATCATTTGACTGGTTAAAACGTATGCTATGCTTTACTGTGGGATTTGTATTTGGAACATGTCACTTGGCTTGATACTAGATTTGGTTCCCTGTATATTTTGTTTTGAAAAATATAAGCCCAGAGTCATGGTGGTAATTTTAAACAATGGTTTTGCTCTCATTTTCCTGGCTCAGTCTAGCTCTGTGCAGATTTGTGAAATGAATGTTAAAATGAATGAATGCATTGCTTATCTGTTTAGAAAGTTTGAGGTGAAGGCCTAGCTCTGTCACACTGAAGGAAAATTTTGTTGAATTATCTCAGTTATACAGATTTCACCTTGGCCTTCTGACCTAGGGAGAACTGAAATAAAAGGTTGCATACTAGGGTTTGGTTTTGATTTCTGCATGTGGTTATTCAGAGTATTGAATAAGAAGCTCTCTAGAGATCCAAATACAGAAATAAGAGCTTTTATCTAAATAAGGGCAGAGGGTTAGACTGAAATCACTGGAAGTGGCAAGAGAGACAGACTGAAATTAAGTATCTGGGATATTTTGAAGCTTTTCAAAGTACTTTAAACAGGTTTTGTATCAAAACAGCTTTAACTTCTACTTAAGTGTTGATAGAATCTGGGTCCCAGGAGGCTCTCCCCAGCCCTGTATGCTCTGTTTTTGTGTATGTATGTGGATGACTTGTAGTTGAAAAATTCTTACTCTGACATCAGGTACTGAAAGGGTGTATCATTCAACAGTCAAGCTGTTATTGCTATTTTATGTTACCATTTGTGATATACTTTGTGGTATCTGGTAGAATAATATCAAAGCCTGTGGTAATCTACTAGAGTGTAACTAAAATCAGAGTTTATAAATGGAAATGCTGACACAACCTTAAAGGGCCAATCTCAAGTGCTGTTCCATTGTTTGCATTAGCTTAGCCTGAAAATGCATTTTTCCTTTTGCAGATTTTGTTCTTTCTCATTTGCCAAACATTGATTTCTCCTCCCGCCCCCAAGTCCTTCAGTTCTAATGGAGCTTGAAATTAAGGTGGCTTTATTTTTCTGTCGCTTCCTTGTTCACCCTAATCAATGATGCCAGCACAGCTGTGGGGTCCTTTTAACCATTGCAGAGCCATGGTGGGGAATGCAAGAGGACAACCTTTGACCTTGGTTTTTTTAGGGTTGGTCATTAGCTGTTGGTTTCTTTGCATTGCTGTGGTCCAAATGAAAAATACTATTTGTGGCCATAGTTGGGAAATCTTCAAAACCTGTAGAAATGTTTGGCTCCAAAAATACCTCTCTTCAAAGATTCTTAGAAGTCATTTTTTTTTGTCCCTCCTTTACTAGTGCATGCTAGTATCAAACCCTGCTGTCTTCTTTGCCTAGGTGGTCTCACTGATTGCATTCAGGATTTGAGCCTTTATGTACACATTTAGGCATGTAAATCAAGAATATAAATATCCTGGTGATTAAATGTGGCTAGAGGCAGTTTGCACACAATTGAAGAAAGCAGTGGTGGGGAATGAATGAGTATTTTGACATGCAGCAAATGGAGCTAAGGGATGTGGACCTTGGAAATATAAATTACAGAAACTTCCTCAGCTCACCTCTGGTGTGTTTGATGTCTCCTTCTTCTAAGTAATGTGTAACAATTTTACATAAACTGCAGCCTGCCTGTGCTCTCCCCTGGTGCTCTCTCCTTGGCTTGCAGGGCCTTAGGCAGCTTGCAGCCCTGGCAGAGCAGCCAGGGGATCTGTGGCCTGTCTACCACCTCCCTGCCACTGACAGTCTCCCAGGACCCCTCTGAATGAACAGGCTGGCCCAGAGCCTCCCAAGACCTGTGCTGATTAAAGGATGCCCTGGGAAGGACCAAGGTCTGTGTAGATTGGGATGTGACCAGGATTTAAGAGTGCAGGGTTGTCTATTTTATAGCCAACATGGGGTTTGGGGGATCTGTTTTGGTTTTAAATTAAAAGGAATAAGCCCCAATAAAACCAAAACACCCCCTTCTTTTTGGCATCAGGTAGGAAAAAAGAGGAGGGGGAAAAAAGGGCCAAAACTTTGGGATTTTTTTTTTTTTGTCACTTTTTACCTCACGTTTGTCATTTACATTTAAGCAGCAATTTTCTCTAGTTTTCATTACTGTTTTAGTGGCACGGTTTAGTGCAGTTTTAAATTACCCTGGCCTTATTAACCTTAAACATCCACACCCCCAAAAAAACCCAAACCATGGTACCTTTAATGTTGAATACTCAGGTGTTTCATTAGTTGGCCGAATTACAGTAATTCAGTAAATGCTCTGATACTGACTTACTTTCAATTTCATTTGTTTGCTTGGTTGCATGTAATTGGAGTAATTATGTGGTGATCTTCCATTTCATGATGATTCTGATCATGGATTCCTAACCCTAAGGGGTTGGGAATAGGGAGAGAAGATACATGATCTGCCTTTTCTCTTTTAAAGTGGGTAAATAAGAGGGTAGGAAAGATATTTCAGGACTTTATGCTAATGCAAGATCATGAGATGAAAAAACTGGGAACTCTGTTTCTAGTGCCTGTATTTATTGATCTGTTTAAATTCTGCTATGTCCTGGCACATTTCACATTTCCTGTCTGCTTAATCCAGATATGTTCTTTGCATTTCAAATCAGGACAACTGTAAACTTTTAATAAATGTTTTTGTAACAGATACTCCAAACATCTTAAAACATAGCAGATTTTGAGTCATAACGCTTGACTTCATTCCCCCTCCCATGTTTTTCTTCTTTTGCCATGTAGCTCTGCCCTTGTTTGAAAATGCTTTCAGTTTCTAATTGAATGTTAACTTGTTTTCCTGTGAAGGAGCAAATACAGTATAAAAAGGCAGATTGGACATCACATACCCAAAATGCAGCCTCCTGCGCTGAGGTGTAGACATCTCCACTTCTCTTGGTAGCAGTGCAGGATCCTTTGCTAGCTGGAACTTGGGAGCAAACCTGGGTGTGAGGATCTGAGCCAGAATTTCCCCAACACACTGCTTGTAGCAATGTTACTATTGCAAGAAGTACTGTAGAATTATTAATGATTTTCAGGATCTGTGTTACATCTGACCAGGAGGACGTCATTTCTGGCAATGTGGTACCTCTTAGTGTCACACTGTCCCATTAATTCAGTGCTCACTGAGGTCTTTATTGACTACTGACCTAGACAGTGTGTGCTCAGCATGTGCAAATGAACTGTTGGAATTGTTTTCATGTTGCAGGAAAAATTTAGTAGAATGGTTTCATCTGTGTTTGTATAGATTGGCGAGAAGAAACTATGCTGAGATGAAACCTGGCAATTTGCCCCCTCCACATATCATGTGATAGAGCACTTACTTGTATTAAAGACATGGTTTTATTTATTTATTTGAGGTCCAAATGTAGCTTTGCAAAGCATAACTCCTGTTTTGTTTTGTAACATTTTTTAGAACATTACAAATAAAGCATAGACCTTACAGGAGAGGATTTGGAGTTTTCCAGTATCTTCATTATAGCTCTGAAATGAAAGATTTGCAGGGCTGTGCTGGAATTTCACAGTGGAACTAAGCAGTGAACCCAGTTCATGTGTGTTGCATTTAAGGGGAAAAAGAAGTTGTCAAAAATAAACGAGAAGGTAAGTGAGATTTCTACTATATGAACAGGATTTTGTATAGTAGCAGTATAAGACCATAATTTGGGGGGGGGGGGGGGGTGTAATTATTTTTTACATATTTATTTTTAAAGCAATCCATTTTTTTCAGTGGACCTTAGTATGACCTTCTAGTGCCTCTGTGGAAATTGGAGATGTAAGCTCCTGGCTTTTGGATGCCTTGCTCACAGCCACACAGAGTTGTTGAGGAGGCTTCTCACCGATGGCAGAAGCTTTCAGTCCCAGTGTTGCAGTGGGTTAATGGAGTTAAGCCATAGGTGGGATTGAAAAATTAACATTTACCTATTAAATCAATATAGCTTTTTAGCTCCTCTGAAAAAGAGGAGAAAGAAACTAAAAGTGCAGTAGGAAAAAAAGAATTCTGATCATCAACAAACTCATCTGAAATGAGACAAGAGGGGCTTGGAGCTGACCTATAAGAGAGGTGAAATTGTAACCTTTCTCCTGAGCTATTGTTTTTGTGGGGTTTTTTGCTAGTCTTTATTATGTGAGCGTTGTCTTGACCATTTTTCCCAATCCCTCTTGGTGCTGTGAGCAAATCACTCTTCCACAGGGGAAATCTGTAATGTGAGTAGGCCGGACTCTCTTGCTGAACTCCTGTGATCACAAAAAGCATAAAACCCTGGACACTCTCTTTTCAGTGAGGCACTTCATCAAATTTATTAGGAAAAGCAGCAGCTGCTGCAGCTCTTAATCCCCTCCCCTCCTCTCAAGCTCCCCTCATTTACTCAGGCCTCTTGAAAGTGTTACTCAACTGATGAATTCCACTGGGGTTTATTACTAAACCATTTGCGTAATTTAGCAGTTTGGAAAAGGCCACAGGTATATTGTTGTGCATGCCCTCCTCTCCCTTGTCGTAATTAGTCAGTTTGACTCCACATCCAAATTCTTAATCCTAGGCATTAGCAAGCTTTGGTTTAAAACAGTCACTAACTAAGAAGTGTGTCAACTGTTTATCACTGACTGGGCATCAAACTGTGGATGTACTTAAGCTTCCTCATGCAAAACAGCAGCCTGAGAATTTGGCAGTTTGTGGAAGAAATGTTTGGGTTGTGTGCAGGGATGTTTTTTAACTTTTCTTTTTGAAGTCAAAATGAAATTCTTATTCCTGACAAGGTATGTTCCTGAAAGAAAGTTGCAGCCTTTTGAGGTGGAACTAAGGTTACATGCATTTGTTTTGCTCATTTAGATTTTTGGCACAACTTCTGTTCTCACTGTCTCCTGTTTTATTTCCTGTCCTTTATTTCTCATCTTTCTTCCTCTCTCTTTTTTTTTTTTTTTTTCTTACTCCAGTTGTGTTCATTCTCTTTGCTTTTCTGCTCTGAATTCATGTATTACCTCCTCCCAACACTTTACTCAAGTCTCTGCTTTGACACTCTTTTGGGTCAAAAGAGTTACTTGTTTACTTTGAGCTAAAATATTAAACTGCTCAAACAAAAAGCAGTTACTGTGAGATGTCTCATTGGTTTTCCATGCGTGTGGAAATGACTGAAAGAAGCTAAGGGAGGTGAGTTGGAAATTTTCTATACCATTCCATTATTTGTATCTCAGTAAGCATGCAAGATGCTTGGTACTCCACAGAAATACCAAAATGCTTATGCAGCATTATGAGCCATAGCTAACAGATAATCTTTTAAATTAATTGTTGCTTGGTAAAAATGGCTTGAGAATGTTGGAGAGATTTAGTTTAAAAATAACTTTATAGAAGAATGAAATACCATGTTGCTAGGTGGTGTGACTACACTAGAAGTCTCTGTGGACTATACTTTTCAAGCATCAATTTCTGCATTATGTGTTATCTTCAGTGTCTGCTGTTGGATGGAGGAGGGGAAAGGGGAGAGAGGTTTTGTCACATGTGGTATTTTTGAGGGAGCAAAGGGAAGATTTGCTAGTGTCACACAAGTGCTGCTCAAAGGCTGATGAATGAGGAAAGGCAGTGGTAAACACCTCAGTGCTTAGTTTCAGTTTCAGCAGCTTTATTAAACCTTTTTGAATCCTTCAGTTGGCTATCCTAGGCTTGATTCAGGGATATGGGGTTAGCTGATAGTAAAGTTGTCATCAGTCATAGCTGATTTCTTAGTTTGCATTTGGGACACATCTGTTTGGTTGCCTTCACATGCTTATGGTCAGCACTGGATAACTCAGAGGAGAAACACTGACAAAGATGTTCATGGGGAGATCTACTTGCTTTATTAGGCTTCACCTTGTTCCTTAGTGGTTAGAGACTGGTTATCCTGAAGCATGAGGAATAATATTTCTTTCCACAATTTCAGTGTTAAACTCAGCTCTAGGTACTGTCAATATCAATGTACATACTGAGTCAGTTCTTAATCCCATTATGGTTTTGGCCTTGCCATCTTCCTGTGGCAGTAAATTCCACAATCCAATTACAGATTATGTTAAAATTTATTTCCTTTTATTGGTTTTGAGCTTGGCATCATTTACATAGACATTGTTTCCTTTTTGTTTAGACCTATACGAACAGGATTTCAAGATCTGCCCTGTCTAGAACACTTACTTCACCTGAAGTACCAAATCTTGGTTCTTTTTTGTAATGTTATTCATCCCAAAAGTGTTCCCAGATCATGTCACACGCATTTGACAATTCCCTGAGTGTCCCCTGCAGTTTCTTTTTGAGGGTGTTTGTCCAGTTTACACAGTGTTGTTGATAACACAAATTTGTTTGGTTTTTCTGATAATGATGTTTGGTGTAGCCAAACTCACTGTGAAAGGCAGAAGTAGTAATCTGTGAAGGATTTGATTTTAATCTTGGGTAAATGGGAGTGCATAGGTGGGAATACTGTACAGTATCATGACAAATGCTTATCTCTAAACACAAGTCAGTAGGATTCTTTGGGCCAGATTCTAATGTATGAGAAAAGAAATTTCTGAAGAGTATGGGGGAGGAAATGCAAAAGGAAAAAAAAAAAAAACCACATTTCAAATAGATGATAAAACCTGTGTGTTATCTCAGATCCTCTAAGCAGTAATTGATTTTGCCTGCTATGGTTACCATGCAGTATCTCTGAAACATTCATTATTTCTTTCCTGCCCCAAGGGTTGTAGCAGAAAATGGCATTTTTAAATCCTTTTACTCTGTCTGTTAAGTAGATACAAAAACCTGAAGGTTTTAATGAATGTGAAATAAGTGCTAATGCAGTAGTCAAAAGACTCACCATTGTTTTGACTAAATGAGACTGTGACCATCTTTAGGTTAAAGTGAAAGCCAAATGCTGGAAGCTGGATGCAGAGATTCATCTCGCTATGGAATTACACATTTGAACCTTGTACTGGTTTGTTTTCATTTGTTTTTCATAGATCTAACCCTGCTATATTTCTTTTAGTCCCCCTCTATCTTGATTTAATTTTTCCAAGATTAAAAATGGCTTATCCAGAAAATTTGCAGCTCATTGCTAATGGTAAGAATGTTGATTACTCAACAGATACAGTGAATCAATATCACTTCTCTTATTTTTGTTTTGCTGTTTGACTTGAGGTTAATGTTTTGGCTTCATATTTCCTCAGAAGATGAAATGTATGACATTGCTGTGCATAATTAGCTAAAGTTATGCTAAATGTTTTGTTGTTTGTCTGTCTCTTAAATGCCTTATTCTCTACCTTTTCTAATGTCCTCTTGATTTTTTGTTTTCCTTGTCTGCAGAAAACTGGTTTTGTTTTTTGGGTTTTTTTTTTTAATTAATTATGAAAATAAGCACTCAAGGTGGACACCTCCTCTGGCTTGTTGCTGGAAGCAGGGAGAAGTTGACCCAGAAATGATTCCCATCAACTAGTAGTGTGAAATCTTTAGCTGAGAGTTGGTGGTAACTTGTCACTCAGTTATATCCCTATTAGTCACTATAGCAAAATTGTTAGCTTTCTCTTCCTTTTTTCTTACTTCCTCTGAGTTACTCTATTTGCTTTTGCCTTGCTTTGCATTTTCTCTCAGAGAAATCTCTCCAGGACATAAGGGATGTTACACTGTGCTCTTAAAAGCTGTCAGAAGGCAGCTGGCAATCTCCAGGCCTTCCTTGCCTCCTGGTATATGCTGGCTCCACCAGTCAGTGGGGCAATCCTCTGTGTGAAAAGAGTCTGGGGCTTGGTTTTGAAGGCTGGATAGTTCTTGCTGATATTTAGGGATGCTGGATTTGGGGAGGAAACATTACATATGAGTCCATCTATTCCCAGGAATGCCAGAAATTGAATGCCTTTTGCAAAGCATCACAAGGAATAGAGAAGCAAGTCTTGCTCATCAGTCTGAAGTTACTCCTCTAATAAATACCCAGAGCTAAACTTCAAGAACTAACATTCTTCTGAAGCAGGATAGCAGAACAGATCTTCCTGCAGGGGGTTGAATCTGCAGTGTATCTTAAAGAGTATAATTTAGTTGTTTGTCTCAACTAGATTTCTCTTCTACTGGTTGTCAGTTTGCTCTGTTTGTCTTAGAAAATTTCTTTCTCAAATTCTTCTGCATACATTGCCTCTGAAAAAGCTGCTGTAACATTTTCTCTCTCTGAGATGAAATACAAATTTCCAGCCAATATATTATGTATTAGCAATGCATCCTGGCAACAAATGTTGAAACCACATATTCAGAGAGGAAGGTGGGAAGCGCAATTCAAAGACTCATGTTGCAGAGACAGCTCAGCAGAACATGTTGCATGTGGGAAGTGCCCCTGTGGATCCAGAGAAGGTTCATCTTGAAGGAGTTTCTAAATAGTTTGATTTTATGGAGATCTCTGAGGTGGATCCTTTTCCCTTCAGCACTCCTGGTTGGTGTCACCTGCAGGAAAGAACACGCCTTGGTACTGGGCATTTGCAAACCAGTGTTTGTCTTGTGGCAAGCGTGCTGGATGGTTATGGGCATTCAGACAAAACATGGAAACTTTGAAACTGGAAGGTCAGATGCTGAAGGAGGAGAAGGATCACCAGTGCTTAAAATGCAAATGGCTTTTGCTGGAATTCTTTAAATGCTGGCTAACTGATTTCAAGCAGTTTATATGGGCAAAGACTCACTGGCTCACTGCACCTGGTGCAGGAGTAGCCATCTGCTTGTCCATGGCACTGCAGGCTGTGCCTTCCCATTAGTGAGGCTCTTTCTTGTGTCAAAGGCAATGGCTTGCTGATCTCATCCTTTTCCCAGCTGAAGTTCCAGAGTGATAAATTGAAAACTATCATGAGCAATATCCTGTACTCTGCTTTATGGAAAATGCATGCAGTAGACCGTGGAATAAAGTCTCTACCACGTGCAACTAAAGAAAAGGTCTTTTTGTGTCTTTCACAATTTATTTTTCAGAGAGTGTTGCAATTTGTTTTTGTAAGCTGGATGTGTAGTCAGTGCACTTCATTGAGAAGCTAAGGAGCTCTGTTAAGTATGTGAATTTATGCAGGGAGAGTGGGTAGGCAGGACCTCAGAGTTTAAACGACTCCTGAGCTTATTCATTTATTTTACTCAAGTTTTTTACATCTTGAAACAACCCTTTGCTACAGTTATAGCACTGGATCATTTGCCTTGCTGTGTAGTATTGACTAATGATATTTAAAAAAAATGAACTTGCAGCTTCCAGAGCAAATCAGGAGTGGCACCTTATCAGCGCCACAGGTGGCAACTTCTTCCTCAGACAGAGACTCCAGTTGGTCACACAGTAATGCTGCTTAGTGAAAGGCTGCTGGCCCTACAAAGTGCCAGATCTGAAAGCTGAAATACTGACCTTTCAACTACTGTTTGTGAAATCAGTGCAATGAGTTAGTGACTGTAGCTTTCATTGATGGTCACAGCTTCACAGGCTAAATCTTGCTTATTCAGATTGACAGTCTCACAGCTAATTCTTTTGACTCTTCCAGGGCCATCTTGAGTGTAAATAATTTAAATATAGCACTACCTTTTGGAGTGTTGGTGTGAATTTCAGAGCATTTTGATACCCTGTGGTACATTCCATCAGAGTGATCTTACCTGTGGGATCATCAGAGCTTCCTTTTGCATTAATACCAAAGATTTAGTTGATTGTTACTTCTGATAGCCCAACAAAATTGAAAGAGCCCTCTTTTGTCCTTTGGTTTTTGGGGTTTTTGGTCTGGATTTTTATTTGTTTGTTTTTGCTATTAATCTCTGAACAATTTGCCTAGGTGCTACTAGAAGCATCTGCTGAACAAGCTGTTGCTACCGACAGTAGAAGCAAAACTCTGCAGGTGTCAGATGCCTTGTCAGATTTCTGTGGTCAGTAGTTAATGTGTTTATTACAACACATTAAAAAACAAAAAAACACCTTAATGACTCTTAGGATGTGTTACTGATATATATTTTTTTAAGACTTTTAAATTTTATTTTCAGGAGAATCTTCAGCTATTTTGGAGCTTAGGCGCATTGACAGGCCTAGGACATAGAAGCACAGGGAAATGAAGGCTGAGATAGGAACAGGTTCATGTAAATCAATATTGAGTGTAACTCTGGAGCTGTCAGGATGGGAATCTCCAGCAGAGCTGCAATTCAGTGTATTGAATTGTTAGAGTGTGCAGCCAGGTGGGTTATTGGCAGTGAACATCTGCTGGGCTTTTACCTCCAGTTACAGCAACTTCCAGCTCATTGAATGTCACATAGTTTAAAAGTAGGGGCTGGGTTGGGCAGTACAGGTAGTGACTGACAGTAGGGAAATATTGCCTTAAAAGATCATTACTTATTAATGACTGGCTAAAACAACTGCAAGGTTCAATTGCATGTGGAATATCAAAATGGATTTGTCCCTGACCTTTGACTTCTTGAGATCTATATTGAGATCTGAACAAATGTGTGTCACAGTTTGTGTCATATGACAAATTGTATCTTACATTGTTTTATAGCACACTTTGTGAAAACAACTGAAATGGAGCCCAAGCAATTAGCTTTTGAAGACAGAGGTTATAAATGAGATGTAAAAATGGAGAGTGTTCTGGAGTTTCAGGTTTTGGTTTTTATTTGGGTTTTTCAGGGAAGCTGAGGGTAGATTTAGAACAAGAGCTCATAAAGAGCCAAGGATATAGGATTTCAGCGCTTGAGATTTATCTATTTGTACTTGCTGTCTGAAAGCAGCACATTCAAATCAAACCAGCAAGCTGCTGTCAGATGTGTTGTGGATGAACAGGGTTTTTTCAGAGGTTACACAGGACAGAAGTAAAAAGGGAATGTTGGTTATAAACTTTGAAAGCAAGTGGCCGAAATAGGTTCCAAGAGTATTTTGGAGCAAGAGTGCCAGTTTAAATATTTATGCAGTGTTTTATTGTACTGATTCAAATATTGAATAGCACCTGACCCTTGAATTTTTGGATCCTTGCCTGACTGGCAGCCCCTGATGCATATATTTACTTAGAAAATGTCCTTCTGTGGCAGCTGCTTTTCGTAGCAGGAAATTGGTAGAGCTGGATTTTGATCCAATTTTTGTCATGATTTTTATGCTTGACTTTGAGTTCAAGAAATGCCTTCCTATGGATCCGTTTCTTCAACTAAGAATTAAAAGTTGCATTTACCACTGGCTCTCATGAAATTGTGAAATTCTGTAGTGGAAGCTTATGTGGATGGTTTCCTTTTTGCTATTTCCTCAGACCTCTTTATTGTTCACAGTCTTGATCAATATTGGGCAACGTTTAATTGGCCTCCAACTTCCCTTCTTCAGATACTACCAAACCTTGTAAAAAAATAAGGTTGTTTCTTTCCATCAGTTGTTTTCTAGTCTGGCAGTGCTAAACAGCACAGTCCTTGGCTGCCCCTGTGGTACAGACTGTCAGCAGAGCTCCATTCCCCACATGAAACAAGACTCTGAAGCTGTGCTACAAACACCTGTTCCACTGGCAGCTCTGCTGAAACCACCCTTTTGTCATTAAGATAGCTGCAGTGGCTGTCACCAGTCTGGTCTGGAGATCTTTAACTTCTCTGAGCTGAAATTGTGCAAAGACTGTGGCCATGCAAAAACCTTTCAATCTGGCAATTTAGAATTGAAGGCTAAAACTGTGGTTAATACAGCTACTGCCTGCTACCCAATATAAGCATTTTATGTAGCAGTATTTGGTAGTGTGGTAACTCTCACTTGAGATGGATTGTTTAGGATGTGCCTGATGTAGAGAGAGTCAGCTGAAGTAGCAAAACCTAATAGTCAGAGGTCTGGCCTAGGCTATTGTTGGGCACACACCCTGCTCCTGAACTTGGATTGTGCTCTGGCAAACTGCTCCATGCTCTGTGAGGACTTGGGTATTCCTGCCCTTTGCCTGCCAGGCTTGGAGTGTTGGCTGCTTTTGCAGAGCTCAACCTCAAGATGCAGATGTCCTGACTTCAAAATATCAGCAAAAAGTCTTTCCAAATTCCCAGCCATGCTCTGTGCTTGTTTATAGCTGAAACCCCAGGGATGCAGCATGGTTTTAGCATATAAACGTAAGGGATCTGTGAAGAGATTTCTGAAACAATTGTTCTCTGTTTCCCTCTGTGTATTTGTGGACTCAGAGAAGAAAATGGAGAATTCAGTTGGCTTGTTTACCCAAGCTATTAGGCTGGCTTAGCCATTCCATGATGAAGTTCCATTTCAGTACTGAGCTTACTAAGCTGTGGAGATAAAAATGATCAATTTGATTGGTTTTGTCCTCCTGTTTTTACATTCAGGTTTCACAGGATTGGATCAATGTCTGCCACCATTTCTTCCTGTAAAGCATACCCTGAACTTTTCTACAAACATACAGAGCTGCTCCAAGCACCCAAAAACGGTGGGTTTTTTTCCACTGTCAAGAAGTATAGTGGCTCAGCATCATGACCATGGCTCTGATTGGGAAGCCAGAGTTAACTAAATTTAAAGCATTTGTTCTGTTGTAGAGCAGTATGGCCTGATGGTCATGCTTTCCAGGGGGTGTCCAAAACTTGTGCTCTGCAGAGTTTGCCTTTGGCTTCATTTGATCAAACTGATAGGTTGGATATGTCAAGGGATTGTGCAGGACTGATGTTGTGCAGGCAATTAAAAATCTATGAACTGGATTAAAACACAAGTGTTAGTATGCTTTGATGGGATTTTTTTTTTCTTTTGATTGAGATGGTTTTTGGAGATAAAGCTGGAACCAGCTCCTAATTTGCAATTGCTTGGGGCTTTGCTGTTTGAGTTTTCTTTATTTTGCTGCTCTTACCTGTTGACCTGCTTGATTAATTTTGTCTGAACTTCTGTCCCTTTTATTCCTGACTCCTCTGCCCTGTCAGAACACAATTGAAAACCAAAAATCTGCACAGTTCAGAAGTCCAATTAGGTCTAGAGTTTAAGATAAATGCTTAGTGACTGTGAAATAGTATGTGCTTCATTTCTTGCTTCAAGACTTATTTTTTATTAGGAGCTGAGCTTGACAAAGAAGGATGAGGCCAGTGGCAGTTATAAAGGGTGCATTGTATTTTTACTGCAATACTGAAGTATTGATTGTTGACTTATTGATAGGCTTAATGCACAACCATTTCCTTAGTTAGTGTTTGAATGTCCATTAGAATGTGGCTTGGTGCCAGAATATTGAAATGCTACTTTTATAATATAATTTGTCTATCTAAGTACTAATGTGGTTTGGATTTAGAAAATAAAAGGTAAATAGGCAAGTTTTGAGTTTCTTTGTTTTGCGTTTGTTAACCTTCACATACTGAACTGAACCTCTGAAGCAGGAGACACTGAAAAGACAGAGGGAGGCTGACAGAAATCCTAATGTTTTGAGGTTTGTACCTCTTGGTATTTTTCACCTTTGATGTTTGCCATGTCCAGCATTTACTGAGCTGCTAACAGACATTAAGGGATGCTCTAATTTATTAATTTAAAACTAGTTATTGTTTTTTCTAGGGATAAGTTTATTTGTATAGCTTCACAAGTGTGTTGCATGTAGCTCAACTCATAAAAATATGCCTGTTGTGGTCACTGTGTGGTGCTTCTCCAGATGTGAGGTGGGGTGTGCCCTCTCCTCCCTGCAGCACCATCAGTAATCTCAGCTCAGTTCCTGGGATGCTTCCCAGTGTGATTTAATGGTCCACGTTCCTCTTGGTCCCTTCTGCTCGAGTCTCAGGCTCATGCTACTGATGGCCAGTTGTCCAGCTCGTAGAAAAGACCTCATCAGGTTTTGGACAGATAGGTGTGGAAGGCCTGGTGCTATTGCTGTTGCACATGAATAATCCTGTAGAAAGCAGCTGTCCTGATAATTGGGATGGCTTTTTTGTATTGATAAGGTAGACAGGGTGGAACCTTTAATTGATATGAATCACTTGCCACCGTGGTGATCCAGAAGCCTTTCCTTTCTAATTGCTCTGGTACAGGTAACCAGGGATCCTTCAGGAGCCATCTCTCCCTTTTATAGAAACACAAACCTTCACAAAACAGAAGAGATTAAGCTTGTTTTGGTTTATGTATATCTGTGGGCTTGGGTAGTGGCATAGCCAAATTTAGTAGAAAATTACATTTTCAGCTATCTGCTTCTGTCTGGTAGTTTTGCTGTTTGTTACAGCCTGCTGTGAAAACCAATCATTACACAAATACTAAATACTTCACTGTGGCTAGAAGTACTGGAAAATAAGGGAGACCAAAACAGCTTTCTGCACTTCAGAGTATGAGGGGAAGCACTTGACAAAAGGTGAGGAGCCAAGAGTTTGCCCTCTGGCTACTGTCTTGAGTGTTACTTAATCTTTTTCACTTAGACTTGTAGCCAGTACTTGATGCAGTCCCTTTCCTGTCATTCCAGCTTTCCATTAAATAATAAAGTTTTATAAGAGAGGGGTTTTGCCTGTTAAGAGTCCACCATTTTAAAAGAAATGGTTATGATACTTCTTGGGGGAAAAAACCCCTGTTTTTCTCTCACTGGGAAGTAGTGGAAATGGCTCCATCTCTGAGCAAATACCAGTGTGAGTGGTATAATTACCAAGATGAGGCTTGGGCTGGTATTTGTGTTAAAACTGACTTTTTATCTGCCATGGCATATATTGGGCTTAATATTTGTTTCTCCAGTGATCTTTCTCCATCCCCCTGATTCAATCGTCTGCCAGATCTGATACATCTGTGCAGAGGTGGCCATCACTATTGTTCACCATCTTTCCAAACCATACAAAGGTGATGGAAAAATACTTTCAGGTTATTTTAGTTTTGTTTGTTTGTTTTTTTCCTTATGAAGTTCCTATCCATTCAATTACTGTGGTTGGTCTGTGAAATTTTATGGTGATTTTTTCAAAATTCTGAGTTTGGGTGACAGATGATGAAGCAGTTTCATACCAAGTGGGAGAGAACATAACAAGCTACTTCAGATTTTCAGCTCATCTTTGTGTGGAGTACAATACAATGTCTAAGCATTTGTACTCACTTTCCATGGGCTCTTACATGGCATGGTCCCAGCTTATGTGACTTATTCGAAGTTCAGCTTTAAAAGGTAGAAAAGAAAGGATATTACCATATAGCAATTTAATTAACACTATGGCAACAATTATTTATAGACTTTAAATAATTGCAATGCAAATTTAAGTTGCTCTGCTCTACTTTTTTAGATACTAGCAATAGGAAGAGATGATAAATTCCCTCTCTACAAGGGAGTGAATTAATAGGTGCCCCAGAAGGCCTGGAAGGGGCAGGATTTGATTGCATTCCTTGAATACTGAATACCTAAGTCTCCCAAATTGGATAGCAAAGAAAACTCTTGAAATATTTGACTTGCAAGAAAGGCCCTTGCTGATAATGGAGGACCCTAGGGAAAATGCATTTTGGGTGGTATTAAACTTCAGCAGTTGGAGGATCTTGTTTGGAAAAAACATTAATGAAAGGGTTTTTTTAAAAAGGAAATCAAGTTTTCTATATCTTTGCCTCCAGCATGTCCTTGCTTCCAATAAATAGACACAAGAATTAATGTTATTTGCAGGATCCTAGTTCAGTAATAGTACATGAATAATATGCTATATCATAATTGAGTAGCAACAGATATTTTTATATAAAAGCATGCATTGATATATGTAATGAGTGTTCTGTTTAAACTGCAGGTCCATAAGGAAGTGTTTGCTTAATAGTAGGTGAAGAGTGGTTTGACACAACCTCCCCTGTAAATACATCAGCAACCTATATTACAGTGCCCAGCAGTAGTGAGAAGGATAATGCTTCACTGGATGTCTGTGGTTACAGCCTGGTGTGGAACATACTAGAGCTGTGATTCCTGTGAAGGTAGATGGGAGACACCCAAGCTGTGCTTGATGAACAGAGTTAAAGCAGCTGCATTACTGGATGTACCTCCTGCGTGGTAACCATTGTGTATTTACTGCTTTTCATTACTGAAATGTATGGTTTGGAATACTGTCTGCCCTCTTTGGATGCCCTCTGGAAGGATGTTCTGCAGTAAGGCTTCTCATAATATACATCTGAGTCTGCAGTGCTGCAAGATCTCTAGGGATAACTGGAGCCTCTTCTGAGCTGTGTTGGGGGAAAGGATAAATGGCATTTGGTGGTCTGTTTTTCATGAATATATAAGTTGTATGATATTAGTGAATCAGCAAAGTGTTTTCGCAGGAAAATTATCTGACAAAAAAAATACTGGAAACCTGCAATGTGATCTTAATTCTTGTTTATAGATGCTAAGTGGTTGTTGTTCAGTGCAGTATCTGATATGTATCCAGCAAGAAACATGTGAGCACACTATGCTAGAGTATCATAACCAGAAGGAATAACTTGGCCATTTTAAGCAAATGGAGCCGTGCATCTGTCTCACTTCTGCACTGACTAGGGACAGGCACTTGGTGTCTGGGCAGCCACCTAAGCCCTGGCTGTTCCTCTGGACAGAAAGTAAATTCTGCATTGCTTTCTGCATGGATCTTGCAATATGGGCTCCTGTGTAGCAGGAGCTCAAGGAGCATTAACCAGCACATTTTTGTTTACATCACTAATCAGTCTTTAGATGCTTTAGTCTTGGCCACTACTGATCTAGTTTGTGTTTGAACTAGTGACCTCTATTTGAAAGTCACATTGTCCTTTTAATAGTTTTCTGAGTCAGCCTCTGTCCCTTCCTGGGAGTCTCTTTATCTATACACTTGAAAAGGTTGTTCTTTTTTTGTAAAAGACTAATCCCAGTTTTGTATGGCTATGCACATTGCATTAAATGAAAGCTCTGTGCATTCCCCTCACTGGTCTGGAATGAGTCCTTGCTTTTCTCATAATCTAACAGCTGATGACTCAGTTTCAGTGGGTTTTTTTTTACCTTCAGTTTTGAAGGTTTGGATGGACAAGTGAAGAGAAGGTGGTGGTGAGAGTCTCATCCCCTGCAGCCCATCGTTCTCCCAAGTTTATGTTCTTGAGTTTGACCTTTCTCTAGGCATTTGCTTTTACTAGCAGCATCTGCCTAACCTCAGCTAGCTGACCTTAGGACATGTAGCACCGCCAATCCTTCATCATCTTGAGTCTGAGATTCAACCCCTCCCAGTTCTTTTCCTTCTAGCTCTTCCCATTCTCTAGCTATCTTAGTGTCCTCACAATGTCTTTGCAAATAATTACTGGGTTATAACTCAGAAGAAATGGTGGCATAAGTACTTTTCAGCATCAGAAGAATAGAGATACATAAATAGGTAATCATTGGGAAAGGTGAAAGGCACCTGAGTACAAAAGTAATAATTACTGACTTCAGTCTTCTACTTTTGATATCCAGGAGAAACTTCTGTACCTTGAAGATGTGTGTTTTGTAAGGGGTTTAAGGGCAGGATAAGCTGTTCATACATTTGTTGTCCCTTTTAGTCAAATTCAACAGATGGATGCTTTTATTTCCTCTGCTGGAAGTTGTATCCTCAGTATTATCTAATGTAAGATGACAAGGCAAGGAGATTCAGGCAGAGAAATAAAATGATAAAACTCCAAATGACTTAATTTGGTCCACAAAGGACAGACTTTTGTTTGTCTTCCAATGGTGTCAATCCTGCATGGAAATGCTGCTGGGAGGAGACCTGGTGCTTTTAATATGTATAGCTGCTTAATCATCCTGCTGATGACTATGATAGAAAAAACCATTAACCAAGCAGACAGGGCCATGCTCTGTGTGAGCCAGGGCTAAAGGAATCTCCCTTCCCAGTTCACTGGATGTTCCATGATCTGCTTGAATACTGTGTTTCCACTCCTCCAGGAAATGGAGAAGAGAACAAACAACATTGACAGATGTTAGTCATGTCACTTAATGCAGGACTGGAAGGCAGTTGGATATTAATGTAATGAGCACAGTATAAAGACCTGAATAGAGTAGACCTGACTTCTAATTAAGCCCACTGAGATGCCAATACTGATTTCAGTTGTATTTTCACTATGAGAAATACAAGGACAGTTTGACAAAGCAGCCATGCACTGCTGTTGTTCACTTTAACCAGCATGCTTGTGGGTGTTCATTTTTCATGCTGGCCAGCAGTTCTAGTGCCACTTTCTTCAGAGCTGGCAGCTGTAATTAAAAGAAAAGCACAAATTTATCTTCTCATCTAAGAAAAACCTAAAGTGCTGTCTTCATCCTGGCTTTTCACTGCTAATGTCAGAATGGCATGGCACCCCATTCCAAGCAAAGATCCTTGTGCATTTTGGGATTCAACAGATCTTTTTAAGTCCATCACTAGTGTTTGTTGGGGCCTTGTGGTTTATTATGGGGAACTGTCTGGATTCCTTTGGCAGGGAATTGAGCAAGTTGTTCTTCCTGAATGGTGGGATGCCACTAGAGGTGCATATCTTACATCCAACTGGCAGGGTGGGCCCATGCCTTTCAGAAGGGGGCTGGGCTGCCCTTTTGGGTAGCACTCATCATCATAAGGGGTGAATGCATCTATCTTCATCTGTCTACAGTTGGTGAGCAGTCTGGGAGCCACAGCTGTTTCTATGTGCCCAGTCAGGCTCTGGGCTGCAAACAGCTTGTGCCATGCAATGTAACATGGCCAAGGATGGTTCTGAATCTACAGCACAGTTTCTGTGACGGAGTTTTATCCAGTCCGAGATGGATTGAATTGCTGTGGAAATTAAAAATATGGACTTGATTCTGCATATATGACTCTCCTGTTAGTGTTGGAAGTCCGTGTGTAATTGCTGGTAATGCAGGTGGCAAGGCAGAGCTTTCTTCTCTCAGACCACTCACAGCTGATAATATCATCCTGAAGAAACAAAGGTAAACGCACAGAATTGTTTCTGCTTTCATACATGTGGATGTGCATTTCTGTGTGGTGCCTTTTTGGACTTTCTATGATGGGGAATTTGGAGACATTTTGTGAGAAGCAGGAGCATTGATAATTGCCTTCTGGTTAATCATCACAGAAGGCTCATGTTTGCTCCTAGCTGATGCTTTGTGGCTTCTGCTGAGTTAATAATTCATTGCTGGACTGTGTCAAAGCCTGCTGTTAACTCAGGTTCCTCCATGGATTGCTGGCATCAGTAGGAGCCGGAAGAGATGAAAGATGGGTTTAGTGTTTGACAGCCATTAACTTGGTGTGGACCTCTAGGCAGTGTTAGGTTAACTTCCTCATCTTGTGCTTCCTTGTGTTTGGGAATGTGAGGAACGTGGGAATTCAGCTTCCTGTGAAGCTGTGTTAGAATTTCAGTAGCCAGACAGAAGAATGCTGAAATGAAGGTGTGAATATCAGTGGCCATATGGTTCTGGTTTAATAGGCTGTGGGTCGAGAGGATTTGCCACGATGCTGAGGTGACAGTTTTATAAAAGAGCTATTTCACTACGAGGCTGAGTTGCTTTCCAACGCACAGTGCCAAACCTCCCAGGGAGAGTGTGCTTTTACCACCGAGGGTTGAATTTGGTCATGTCAGTGCTTACAGTCATCTGCAAGAGGGATTGACATGCAGGATTTGTACATAAAAAAGGGGTTAGCAATCTGAATTAAAAATTAACACATTCTCCTCATAATTACAGACTTACAGCAGGCTAATGCTGTACAAAAGAGGGCTTTCCAGACATAGTTTAATGGCCCCAAAGCAGAGCCATCACTTCTCTTCCCCCTCCTTTTAAATTAGCATTGGCTGTGTTTAAAACACTCCTCAGATTCTGCTGCAAAATAGCTGTTTGGCTTTCAGTTGTGGTTTTTGGTGGTTGGGTTTTTTAAAAGGTGATTATTCTTTTCAATGCTAAAGATGGAAAGTGGTTTGCATATTCATGGCACATTATAATTTTGAAAATAATCTCCTAGTGGATATTTAACAATGGCTTTGGGTAAATGGACACTTGTTGCGCTTTGTTTAAACGATTACATCTCAATTATCACTTGATGGTGAGAGCATGGGTAATACCCTCAGTTCTTTGTCAAACAGGCTCTAATTAAAACTGGTTCCTGCACTTGCCTCTTGGATAAATATGGACGTGAGGTAGTTCAGTGACACCCTGTCAAATTGCTGAATTGAGTGCAAGTTCCCCATTCATACGGACAAATGATACCACTAATTGGGGTGTGGATGGCAGTAACAGCACTGCTAGTGTTAGTGCTATTCCTCTCTGCTTGGCTGGGCTCCCCCCACCTCTCCCCTGCTTGGGACCAGCACTCTTCTAATTTTACAGGATTTGTGTTTCACTTCCCCATGTATCTGCCTGGTCACACAAAGCACTGGTCCTCAATCAGTTCTCTCAGGGGTGTTTCCCACTCTCTGCCTCTACATCCTGCCTCTTGTTTGGTACAAATTTAGTTTCAAAGCTGTTTTGAAACTCAGGTGTCCTTTGAGCTCTGTAACAAGCCAGCAACTCCCAGTGTGAGTGCATTGGTGGTTTTTACCCTGAAGGAGAATGGCTCTCTGTGATGATTTTCGAGGATGTTACTGGAGCTGGTCACTTCCCAGTTCTAGTTTTTGTTTTGACTCTGGATGGCTCATTTGTCTTAGTTCATGTAAGTTAGCCCTTTGCAAGAAAGCTCAAATCCCCTGCTAGACAGGCCAGTACCATCATAATACACTCAACCTGACTTTCTGCTCTGCTAGTGTATAACTGTATTGATATTGGAGTGTTAGCTTGGGTTTTCTTCCTTTTTCTCTTCACCACAATCTGCTTGGATTGGACTCCTGGACTCTCTGGCTGTTCTTTCTGCATCCCTCTGAAGGGGTAGGATGAGTGTGCAGAGCTGAAGGCAGAGCAAGAGACCTCGCCTGTCATTAATGCTGGATAATCACCCTGCTGGCCTTGAAGAGGACCAGCTAATGCTTTAAGGCTTTCTCCAGAGCCACTATGACAGTGCAGTATTTGCTGCTGCTGTTACAGTTCTGGATTAAGCAGAGAAGAAATATTGGGAAGGAGCTGCCTATCACCATTACAATTCACTGCCAGCAATGTCTCTCAATTTTGCTGGCTAATGCTCATCAGCAATGGTAGGCTTTGAAACTGTAGGGCTTCAAAACTGAGCTAATAGAGGAACAGATCCAGAGATGCTTGTCCTATTCTCCACGTTATCTCTATCAGTGCAAGACTGAAAGAAAATGAGATTGTAATTGATTGCAGGCTACCATGTTTTATGGTTTGTTGATGTTTGGGTTTTGTTTTTGTTTTTGTTTTTTTTTTTTAAGGTAAGGGTGATTGCATATTTTGATTTTTTTTTTTTTTTAGTCATGATGAAGGAATCTCCTTCACTCCAAAGCTGAAGCTTTACCTGACAAGGCAGGAGGTCATTGTGGACTGAGGAGACAGAGTGAGGGAATGATCCTGACCCAGAGAAGGATATTCTTACTCCAATGGCTTCTGCATTCTCTTTGCACTGTCATTCTCTTAGAGATTTGATGCTTTCTACTCAGAAGGAAGACTTTTGCAGTTTTCCTTAGCTGGGGCCCAGCAGCCCTGAGCAGTAGTTTTCCTTTTTCTCCTCCCACAGTCACATCAGAGTGCAGAAGTGATTGATGTGTGAGCTGACTGAACGCTCCACTAAATTGATTGCCAGTGAAACAGATAGCAGTTCCGACATCTTAGCTGGGTTAGCACTCACAGTTGTTTACACTAACAGCCATTTGGGGTGGGTAGTTTCTGTTCATATCCCTCAAAGCTATTGCTTTAAGAAATCCATAGGTAATGAGAGATAGTGCTTTGCTGAGCTACACCGGGAAGGCTTTCCCTGGCAATGCGATGTGTAAAACAAAGTACAGATATATAATTGTGCTGATTGTAATGCATAGATTTGCAGTTGCAAGGAGCTTCTGCAGTAGCATTACATGGCCAGAAAATAACAGAGAATGTCTCTTGATAAAAGCAGTATCTTTAAAGTTGTGGCTAGCAGCTCCAGATGGATGATTGTGCTTCTGAAATCCCTGGGAGGCTGCTGTCTGTCCTAGAGTCGAGTGTCTCTCCAGGTACCTTTACCTGTTTCAAAGTTTGGCTGGGAAGCAAAAGCTCTGTGTATTCTCAGTGCTTCTGTCTCTGCACTACTGGTGGGTTATGCAAACTAGAGGTAAGCAGGGGGAGAAGCCATCAAAACCAGAGCAGTGTGTGTGAGGTGAGTGGCAAGTTACTGAGGCAAGCCCAGCAGCAGGGATGGTGCCAGACACGGATGCTCAGAAATGCAGGAGGAATGCCAGAGTTAAATTATCCCTGCAAATGTATTAACCTTCCTCTCCCAAAAGGGACTCTGCCTGCACTATGGGGTGTAGCTGGCTGTGATCAATAATTTTCCCTGCAATGCAACTGACTGCAGTTTCCCACTAAGAATGTTGGATTTAGACCTGTCTTCTCCACTCATGAAATGCCTGGTAGCAGGATTTAGATATTCGGTGTTCATTTGGTCACAAACAGGGAGGGATTGCTCCTTGCAGTCACTTGTGGAAAATCACCTTTAAGATAGTTTGCTAATTTCAAAGCCAAAACACACTGTAAGAGATCACTCTGCCACCTGTGAAACACTGAATTGTGCAAGGTGCAGTGATGCCTTTCGGGTAGGTGAGCCTGAGCCACAGAGCACCTTCTGCAGACATAACCCTGTTCATTGCTCCCAAACCAGAGAGTTCAATGTGAATACAGAGACTCCTGTTTTTTCCATATAAAATGTCCTGCACTGTATTTTCTAATATTTCATGTCCAACATACACATTGCAGTGTTTTAATTAAAACAGAAGTGGAAATAATGAATTGGTGGTGATTCTGCAGGTATATCAGTGTTCATGCACAGTAGAACACTCTCCTGATAGCTTTTTGTTCTTCATTAAATGTAGACATCCCAAGTCTGGATTTTTTTTTTTTGCCTGTGTGTGTTTGCAAATTCAAGATGAGCATTTGTGAGCAGAATTACTGAACTGTGAAATGAAGTAATGTGGCAGCAGGGGTGTTGTTCTGGAATTTAAAAAGAATGAACTTTGAATTTGGGAAGTGTCACCAGCAGTTTGCAGACTGGAGCTGGGTTGGCACCAGGGGTTAAATGTGCACTTGGGACCTGTGATAGTAACTTCCCCATAGTGTTACACATACATTCAGTGAAATGCTTCTTCATGGTTGTACATTTGGCATATTAGTAAGTGCATACTTTATGCCTTTGGTGCTTCTAATTTTTTTCTTGAAGGTGGGGGTGGTCTGTTTCTCGATTTTTCTGTGGCTTTCTGCACTGTAATGATGGCACCATCACCTGACTGCTGGAATACACTGGCCTGACTTTAATCACCGGGTGACTGGCTCTTAGCATGGTTTCATCTCTGCCGTTTTACATCTCCTCTTGTAATTGCATGATTGCTTGCAGCATTGTCTTTCTGCTGGTGACAGTGAAAGGCACAGGCGAGTATTTATGTAACCTTATACTTTTCCGTTTGATGTTTAAAGTGTAGGTGAAGAAGTGGTACTTTGCAAATAAAATTCTCTTTATTTGATTGGAAGCAGCATCTTTTCACCCCTTACATGCCATCATTTTATTTTCATGCCTCATGTGCAAGCATTTGTAAGACAAGGTTATATATACACACACTCTTAAGTATCATATGGAGGAAGAAGTAGGTTGAGTCTGTATGAATAACAAGGCTGCATTTCTGTAGTGCTGACAGCTTCATTGATGTATATATGCTTACAATTAAATAACCTGTGTAAAGCTACAAAAAAAGAGCGATGTTTAACGTAAATTGTATCTCAGTCTTTTAACTGCTAAATAACCAAACACAGCAAAACAATGGAGAATCAAAGCTCCCCTTTAAAGAGCATCGAGACCAATTAATATGCAGTAAAATTATCTGCCTGTACAAGTTGTGTACAACAGCACTGTGGGTCTAAAATGGCAGAAGCTTTCAGTTGCTGTATAAAAATCAAACTACCATTTATTTCAGCCTCATGGTATGTGCAAATTCATGCAGCTCAGTTAAGGGAATAGCTTCACAACTGGTGTTACAATCTGTGGCTGGAGTGCTGCATCACAATGCAGCAAATGCATTTTCCACATTAACCAAACATGACAGCTGAAACGATTATTAACCATGCAATATGTCGGAAGTCATCAAAAATTCACATCAGAGTAATTGCAGTGGCTCAGGGAAAAAAAATAGTAGCATCTCTTTCCTCTTGCCTGCCTGCCGCCTCACCCCCTCCTAATTCCTACATGGTACAGTCCGTTAACAATAAAATATCCTTCTGTAACCTATAAACTGTTACTCCCATCAGTTACTGGTTTCAGACTGATGCTTTCCCTAGAATTTGAATAAAGCACCACTGGAAAAAATATATAGATGCTTTACAGGCAGTGGTGTTCAGCCGTGGAAAGCAGCTGCTTTCTTATTGTCTTGCTGGACTCTTGACTGTCTCAGCCATTTCAGGACTTGCAGGTTTGATTTATATATATATATATATTATTTTTTTTTAAGATGAGAAAACTTGAAAATTAATAGAGAGAGATACAGCTGTGTAAGCCAAAATAGCAGGCAGCTGAAGTGTGGCAGTTACAGCCAGCATTAACAGGTTTGTAACTCCTCAGTACTGAGATCTACAGGTAGGAATGTCTATCTTTTAAAATATATTAAATGTGAGGGTAAAAAGCTTGCTTTGATAAGAGAGAGTTTTCCTTCAGGTGTCTTTTATGGCAGTTTTTCTTTGTACTGTTGCTGCAGGTTGTTTTAATTTGTAGGTGAGCAATTAAAGAGAACAGGTGGGTAGTTTTGGAGAAAAGGTCCTTTGCTCACAGAAAAGAAACAGGAAGGTTTGTGCCTTTACCTTCCAATGTTCTTAGCTAGAGCAGCTGTTGGGTGGGGCAGTCCAGCGTCTGCTTTAGGTTTCATATGTGTTGCCTTTTTAAAGACCCTCTTGACATTGCTGACTTTGCTTTTCATTTAAGCAGAAATACAGTAGCATAACTTTCTGAATGGCTTTTTTCTTGTTTTCTCTTGCCTAGGCTATGAAAAGTCTATGGAAGTATTCTAAACAAAAAATAAAGATGCTACTTGATTATGGGTTTTTTCTGCTGCTTTTCATTGTGGTATAGAGATGTTGGTCCACTCTGTTTCCCCTGTTCTTACATATGCACTTATGATTTATTTAGAAGACGTTAAACTTTCTTTAATTTTATTTTGAAGTAAGGATTTCAAATGTAGGATAAGAGAGAAAATATTTCTACTCTTTCAAAGCAAATGAAGATACTTGGAGATTTGCTCTTGTTTGCTATTTTTTTTAATGAGGTGGTAAAGCATATTTGCTTAGTCAACTGGAGTTTGCAGCCCAGATCCCACTTCTCTTTTAAGTGAATAGGACAGATTATGAAAAGGGTTAATCCAGTAAAGTCATAGTAAAGGGAAGCAGTCAGGGAATTAACATTTATATAAATGTGGTGGCCGTGACTAGCTGGGTGGGTGGCAGCTCATTTAATACTCTCAGATCTGGGGACTTGGAGGCTGCATGAAACTGGGAGCTCTGCCTGGCTTTGGTATGGGGGCAAAAGTACAGGGTGGATTGTTTTTTTTTTTTCTCCTTTCCTTTCAATTCTGTTTTTGTGTATGAAAGGAAGCAGTTTAATAAAACATACTGTGCTGGGCTCTTGCAGTAGAGTGACTTGCCTCCTTTGGGGCTCCCTCCCCAAATATTAAGGTGCCTGTGTGCCATGTTCTGCACTCTTCCTTTTGTCAACTGAGAAATGCTCAGAGGGAAGACATCCAACAGTGGCATAGCATGGCCAAAAAGTTGCCTCTCTCCAACCAGATTACCTGTGCAAAGGGGGGGGGGTCTTTACACAAAAGCAGCTCAGCAAAAAATCAGGGACAATTAAATATTTGGTTTGTCTGTATAAAAACATGTATGAAACCATCCCATCCCCACTGACCCCGTATGGGAGACGGCTCAGTTTCCCTTGCAGTTAGTAATACAGTGTGGCAAATTATTTTCCTTTGTTTGAAGTGGGTGGGAGACAGACTTTAACTAAGCTCTATAAATTAATGTATGAATAAATGACTGAGCCACTGTAATGAACAATTAGCTGTAAGTCTCTTATAGCAAGGTTTTCCGTGATATCTGTTAGTAGCATCTGGACTTGACATTTAATTTACATTAAAGTCCGAAAGCTTGTGTGCCTTGTTAATGCAAGGCACAAATCAAGGCATGGACTGCTAGACAGTTCCTTAGCCAGGGTGGAGTACAGCCAGAGGAGAAAAATGGAAACCTATTGTCTCTGGTGTATCCTGAGAACATCAGCCTCATGCCCCAAGTCTGGAAAGTTTAAATCTTAGGTTTATTATATAATAGGAGAAATAAGCTGAAAAAGGATAAAGTGTTTATTGTAACATATTTATTGCAGCAGAGAATTTGGATGTATGCTTTTCTCACTGAGCCCTTTAATGACTAACATTTTAAAATATAAGTTGTATAATTATAGCAGGCATATTCCAGATTTGTTTCTTAGTTTAATGATCTGTAATTAATAATTCATATGTAATTTAAATAATTAACTTTGTGAAATGTATCAGTAATGTAGTAAAGAGAAACCATTTCTAAAGACCATGGCATGTTTAAACTGAGCATTTAAAGATATCGTGACATTTATGAACTCCAAATTGCTTGCTTTCACTGTCAGTAAAATATTTATATTTATTCTAGGGGATAAGGTGTCATGTTGAAAATAGCTGTTAGGTGAACAAAGTAGCTATGATTTATTTACAAATACTGAGGAAGAATGGGGTAGCTAACTTATTTTTTTAACTCAGGTGGATGATTTTGCCAAATCATCTCATGTTAGTTAAGAGGGCTGAACTTCAAATTTGCACATTTTCTTGACATTCCAGTATGTATATTAAAAAAAAAAAAAAGCCTGCATTCTTCAAACTACAGTGAATGTAATCTTGTCTCTGTCATATTAGCCATTATCAGCGAAATAAAGTAAATTTAACTTGGGAAAGGTTTTCTTTCCATGTATGGGTTTTTCTGAGAGACTTCAAACTGCAATAGAAATGTTATAGGAGCCCTCTTTGTGGAGGTACAGCACTGGGGAAAGCCACCTATGCTGGTTTAGGATTTGCATCCCGGTGTAACTTGGTTGTCGCATTTCCAGTGCTGACAGGATTTTCATGTCTGAACCAGGCGTTGTCCCTTCGAGGCAATGAGCGTTCACTGCCTGCATCGCTTTCTGTCTGAAATGCAGATGGAGGCTGGAAGATGCTGCTTGGCATTTCTTTTCAAGAAGCAAAAAGATGACTCGTGCTCCTAAGGAACATTCAGGAAGGCAGTACGCAGGCTTTCAGCTGTGGGATGGGGGCACGGCAGCCGAAATCTTTCTGCTTGAGTCAGCCTGAGAACAGGGACAGTGTCAGACTCAGTGCTGCCAGGCTCACTACTTGAATCCAGAGGAGGTAAAGAGAACCAATTTTTTTCATTGCTGTTTTGTTACCTACAATTTCAGACTACCTTGAAGGCATTTAATTATTTCTACTCATCCGAAATTGTGAAGGAAGATATGTAGAAATAACAATCATGTTTTGTTTTTCGAAAAATCCTGAGAGCATCCCTGTTTCTCACAAACAGCAAGGTTACATGTTCCCAGTCAGACAAGGAGAAGGATAAAGCACTTAACAAGGGGTGGGGGAGACTGAAGGACTGCAGTAAAATTTTTAAAGTGAATTAGAGGAGGCTGGGTGTTAATGAGTAGCAGGTTTGTTTAATAATTTGCTCCTCTTGCTGGTGATCCATCAGAAATGTCATTTCAGGATAAGGAATACTTTATTGATTGACTGGGATGGCTGTTTGGCTTTTGGATGTGATTCCTAAGAAATTAATTTTCTGCCTCTAGGTTAAGTGTGTTTTTGTGGTTGCCTATATGTTAATGCTAATGTACGATTAGTCCAGCAGCAGACACTGCAAGCTTGTCTCTGTGCCTCCTTTATGCTTTTTGCTTCTCTTTTCAAACTACTCCCTTACTAGCCAGTGTTTTCTGTAGAGTTCAGAGATACCTCCTGTAACAGGGCTGGACGCTCCTCTTTCCTTAGTTGTGTCAATTTTCTGTGTGGTGCCCGTGCATTTCCAGAGGCTCGTTTCTCAGCTTGCACCTTCTCAAGAGGCTCCTCACCAGCTCTCGGTACAGGGAATTGAGGTGTGGTCTGCAATGGCAACTGTGCTTCATCCCTGCCCCTGCTCTGCAGGGACATGACACGGGCAGAAATTCAACATACAGGTTTCATTTGTCACCGTGTTATTCAAGCATGGTTTCCTCCTAGAGCAGGGAGAATGCACAGCTACTTCTTGAGGAAATGTGGAGTAACCACGATGCTAAAATGGCAGCGAAAGAAGTAAGAAAATGGCGTCATCAGTGAAATTGGTTTTGATGGCTTGATTTGAGGGCGTCCTGCCTGATGCGAGGATGTTTCCAGCGAGAGGTATTACATTACAGCCTTAGTTATGACTGTACAATGAAGGTATTAAATCATTTAAATCTGTAGGTTTTTTCACAGTATTCCCTTAAAAAACATGATACCGGAGAGGCGGGCACAACAGCTTATTCTAGTGGATGATCAGAAATTATCTTTGTTTGCATGCTATAAATATTTTTACTATGGGGTTGCATTGTGGTCTCAAGCCCACTGGAATTATCTCATAATTTAATTAACTTAAAACAAATTCCAAAAAGAGGCAAAGCCTTGAGTTTTGTTTTGATTGTGGCTCTCCTGATGCGTTTGTGATTTTTGTAGATTTGTATTTTTTAATTACGATTGTAATGGGAGAACTTGTATAGCACAGGGGAGAGGCTGAAGCCATTCATCATAGCACTGAGCAAAGCCCCACACTAAGTTCATCCCTCTACATTCAAAAAATGTCAAGAAAAACAGGTAGCCATATATTTGGAAACTTGATGAATGAGCTCAGGTTTCAGACTGTGTCGTCTGTTCGCTCTGTGCTGATGCCATTGCTGATGGTGAAATGCTGGTGCCACAGGAGATGGGCTTCCCCTGAGTCCTGCTGCTGGTCCTGCTGGCCTGATCTGTGTGGAGAGAGTCCCTCACTCAAGAAGCTGTAATTCCAAGTGAGGTAGCATTGTGTTTAATTGCCTTTGTGACTTTATAAGACAAACAGAAACACTGTCTGAGATGTTTTCAGGTTTAGTGTACCAGTATTAGCCAGCTGAACAAGCTCCTTCTTGGGTAACGTCTCCTACCGCTACAGTTGGCTGGCAAGAGTTTGTCTACCTGCTTTCTAGTTTTCCATTTTTATATTTATTCAATTAATAAAACACAGAGATGTTCATATTCCTGATTAAAATATTCAGGAATATAAAGATGGTAATATCTTTCTAGTTCTAGATTTTTTTTTCATTGTTACTCCTGTTCTTTGCATGACCTCTTGGCAGTTTAGGGCTATTCCAGACTTTCTGTTTTGTTATTGCACAGATCTCCTTGGTGCTTTGTACCTTGATAGGACCTGGGATTCTTGTTGAACCACTCCCAGTTATATCATAGGGAGAAGGAAAACTAATATGGGGAGAAAGACGGGATCACTAGAGAAAGTAGCACTGTTGTTTACACTACTTTTGTGTTGCATTAACAACTGCTGTCAAAAATGATCCGTGCACTGGAGGCTGGTGATTGTATGTGAAAGAGAACCTCATTCTAATCAACTATACTGCAAAATTTTGGATTTAAAAATGTATTATCTTAGTCTTATGCCATTAAAGTCTTTGTGACTTTGAAAATAACCTACTAAACAGCATTCCCATGCGCTGTGCAGCCCAGCATGACATGGCAACGATTTTTAGAGTCTGAGAATGAGAAAGTAACTTGTGTAATTGAAGTTATTTTGGTTTCACTGTGATGGAGGGGAAAGACAGAACAAATAGTATGAATAGTTACTAATATTTTAATAGTTAGGTATGCTGTGTAAGTAGTATATAAATTATATACATTGCAATGGTAAATATATAGTGATTTTTTTTTAAAGTGTCCTACTTCACTCATTTTAATTGCACTTGGATTTGTTAAATCTTGGAAATGTCTCTGACATATTTTGTAAAATCTAACATACACAGGAACATTGCGATGAATTTTCATGTCATGTTAGGAGTTAAGCCACTTGTAAGTACGGTTTTAAATGAAATACTGAAATCTCATAGTGCATGAACTCACTGAGCATCCTGTGTTGAATTAGAAGAAACTAAAATTAAGCAGAGTCATGTTTCTTGCCAGCAGTGATGATCTCCATTTATACACGGAACAAGCAGTGCCATATAGCAGAGAGTTCGATTTTAGCGCTGCTGAGTGCCTGGCACAATATTCCTGCAGGAAATCTTAACAGGGGTATTTTTCTAGACATTTCCAGTATGATAAAGCTGTGCTCCCTATATGTTTCATGGTAAATTTTGCTTCTATTCACTGCAGATACCTGCGCTCTCCTTGCTGGCCACATGCTGCAGATGTGTTTTGGAGGACTGCAGTTGGGTGTGGGATGGTGGTGGCTCTCGGTGCTGGGGATAGTTTGATATTAACTGATGGTTTGATATAAGTCTCCCATGCTTAATGGATGGTGTCCTGGCTGAAGTGAGCTCTAGGAGGTGTTTGTATTTCTTCCCTTCAAGTCTGTGTGTCTGAGAACACATTTCCAGTCTTCACTTGCCAGATTCAAACACGCCCAGCAAGAGTCAAAGAGCGTGCACCATCTGCCCCTGCTTATGTTAGAGCTGATCCGTGATTTTCCCAAGGAATGCTTCTTTCGGCAGTTTGAGTTTCTCCTGTCACGGCTAGAAGGAATAATGATATTTATCCAACACAGCAAAATCCAATGTTCCTGGATACCGTCTTAAGATTACTGTGAAAACTGCGTGAGTGTCACAGATCAAACAGTCTAAACCAGTAAAATAATACAGAAAAGACTACTAGATCTTTGCATTGCGGGCACTAACCTGCAGCAGAGAGCTCTTTGTATATATTTGCTTAAGGCTCACTCTGTAACTCAGATTAAAGACTGTTTGAACCTAGGCACTGCATCAAAGCATGCCAATGGTGAGGTAGGGGAGACCCATTCCTGCCCCAGTGCTTGTCTCTGGGAAAGAGTGCTGCTGTGCATCTTCCATGGTGCCCTCAACCCCAGGGAGAGCCTTGTGGGCAAGTGGAGGTGCTCCTCTTGTTCTGCACTGCACTTGGGCTCCAGCCTGGCATGCGTTGGCCCCTGCTACTGCTGGGGTAAGGCCCAGGTTGCTGCTTCTCCATTATGAAATGAAGACAGTATTGCAGCTTTGCAAAATTTGATTTTGCTGGAGCAGGAAGCTACCTAAAAACCCCTGAAGTAATCTTTAAAATTGCTACTAGTCACGCAAGGAAGCAGAGATGAAGCCAGGCTTTGTATATTTTAATGACTTACTGCCACTGAAATGTTATTGGCTTGCAGGCTGGTGAAGAACTCTCCTAGCTTGACTCTCAAACCAGCTGAGCATGAGTATTGGCTACAAGTGTGTAGAACAGTCACAATGCATGGGGGGATGTGATTCGACCCCTGTAAAGGCTGGTAGCAGAGCAGCAGATCTTCCCCAAGCCCAGTGTTTGGCTGTGTTAGCACAGTTTTGTGTTCTAGCTATTGCTACGTGCTTTCCCCTTTTCGGGGCTGTTCCCTTTTTCAAAGCAACGGCTGTTGCTTTGAAAGTCTCTGATCCAACCACCAACTCTTAGGTCCTGTCAAACTAAAGCCTTCTGGTTTTTCTCTGCTTCTCCTGTTCAGTCAACAAGGAATTAAAAATGTTGCAGGATTTCCCACTCTAAACATGATGGTAAGGAAGTTGAGAAATATATGTTTGACAAGTGCAGCTGTCTTGGGCTAGGGAAATTTTGTGTTGCTAAATCCTTAAATTGAACGTGTCCAGCTATGGGGTGAGACTCATCAGACCATCCTTTGCAGTGGACTTTTTTGTCTGTGTACAGTGATGCTTTTCTTGCTGCTGCAGTGATACTGGCTGGTGAATCACCCTTCCTTGGGTTGTCTTCTTTCTGCCCTGAATCTATTTTGGCTCTGTAGCAGTTTTGCCATCTGAAGCTCTCCAAGGAGGAAGCCAATTTGACAAATGCTCTTGGCTCATTGTGCTTGGTAGCTGATCTTTGGGCATCTGCCTTGCTGCTTTGAAGGGCACAGTATTGCACAGGCCAAGGTATGTAGTGAAGCTGCTTATCTGCATGGCTTTAGCCATGCAGATGCTTTCTGAAAAACAAATCATGAGAGACCTATGGAAGCTTCCAAGACATGGTGGTTGTCACATATACAAAGGAAGAGTGAATAGACTGAAATATTGCCCATGCTACCCTGGTGTGTCCCCATCCCCAGGAATGCAATAGTTGGCCATGGCTCTTCACCCTTTGGCCTGTCTATTTAAAGCCAGACACCAAGCACTGATACTTGTGTCAGCACAAACAATAATTTAGGTATAAAAAGTGCCAGGTAGTTTTGCTTCATTTTCTGTTTCCAGAGAGAACATGGCCAGGAGGATTTTGCCAGGTTACACCACCTCAGGAGTGGCTCAGATGTGTCCGTTTTTTTCAATAAGATTGTATTTAGCAAAATGTTTCTTAGAATTGCTAGTAGAAATAATAAATTCACATGCTTCAACTGGAGTTGCTGAAGAGTGATTTTTGTTAACTGCCCCTGCTGGATTCACTGGATCTACTGGAAATCCAGCACTTGGAAATATTTTAATCAAAGAGCAATTGACTTGAAATGGTCCCAGATTGTTCATTTCATTTTCTTCTTCCTTTCTGTGCCAGTGAAAAAGTACCCATTGCTGTCAGCATCCAAGGCCTCAATATACTATTTGGCAACATTCACCTTCTCTTGACAGCTTGAATACTAAGATCAAGTATTAAAAGTATGGCCTGGCTGATGAAAGTAATTAAGAGATTTCTCTCAGCCAGCAGAGTTTACTAACCTCATTTACTGCAGTAAATGGAAGAGACTTTGAGTCTCCTGTCAGAAAGAGACCATCGGTGCATGCACGTGTGCCCTTTTGTACTGATAATGAACTACTGGAACACTTGCTGGAATTTAGGCTGGAGCAAGGCAGGTGCTGGTTGCTGTCAAACCAGCCTGTGTCAAGTCAGTGGCTTTCCAAGGTGAGAGGTGATAGTGGAGCAAGCACAGGCTGCTGGGAGTCCTGTCCTGCCCTTCCACTGTGGGGCCACTTGTACAAACTGTCATCAAGTGAGGCAGAGTGAGGCTGGATTTCAGCAAAAAGGGGAGACTCTGAGATCAGGCTGAGATTCAAGGTGTAGGAGACCCAAGAGGGATCTGGAATGTGCTTAGGAAAGATGCTGAGAGTCAGTAGACGTGTAAGTGTAAGCAGGACTAACTGAGAAGCGGGAACCTAAGGTGTGAGAGTGGGTGTATTTCTATGCCCGTGTCCCTGTTTTGCAAACACCATTGCATCGGATATTGTACAAATGGTGTGTGGGAAACATTCAGCAGTGAGTGGTGCAGAGAGCTGGTGATGGAGAGGAGTTATGCTGCTTCCCTTCCAAACTAGATTGCAGGAAGGATGTGTGGGAGTCAGACAGTAACAGAGAGGAAAATCAAAAGCCACTCACTAAAGCAGTGCAGAGTGATGTGACATTAAGGCTCTGTGAGCTTTTTGCACAAACCTGACTCAGGGAAGTAAGATTATAATTTTCAAGCAAAATCCAGGCTACACTGGGATCTCCGCATTGGCAGAACTTGTACACAGAGAGCTGCAAGGTGAGGCTTTCACCTCTGAGATTATAGCAGTGCTCCTGTTGGCTGTTCCTATCTTTGCCATCTGCCTCTGCGAAATAGCCTTTTGTCTCCTAACAATAATCTCTGTTCTCCTCCCGCTTTTCTCTTTGGATTCTGAATACGAAGCAATGTCTCTACTCGTTGTACAATCAGCAGTATCTCCCCCGAGAGGGCGGCTCCTGCTTTGTGGGTCGTGCACTCCCCGTGCGTGCTGAACACTGCACCTCCGTATCCTTGTCACAGTCTGCTAGCGTTCTTGGCAAAGTCAAATCTTGCCTCTGGGATTGCAGAAAGCTTTTAGGACAGATGTAACTGGTGAGCACAACCAGCACTGTTCACAGCTCATCCTTAAGAGATATGTGAGCCCTTAAAGTTGTGACCTGGGATTTCTGACGACAAAAATTCTCCAATGTAAAGTGCATCTCTGCCATCTTTCTGCCTGTCCTTGTTTCGGGGGTGTGCTTTTTCGTGCAGCAGAGGTGCATTTGTGTGTATTTATGTATGTCCGTGAAATCATGTCTGGTGATCAAAGTGTAGTGCACCACTAGGTGGCAATGCGATAAATCCAGGGAATCCAGCAGGCAGCCGGACACACCTCGCCTTTCTTAACGAGTGAAATTCAGGCCACCAAAGCCTGGAGTCACACCCCCAGGAACTCTTATTTGGCCTAACTAAGTAGAAGGAGCTCGCACAAGCAGTAACAGGAGCTCGAGTATCAGTTACTGAAAGTCCCTCTTCTGAGATTTAACAATTAGCTTGTAATTAACTGAAGCAGAAATTGTAAATGCTAGAGTCATAATGTTTAGCATAAGACATAGGGCAACCTTTTTAAAGTGTATTCCTCCTTAGTGAGGCAATACAGATGTTATTTGGATTGTGGGAGGATTTTATTTTGCTAAAGAAGTAGTTTTTGAGATTGAAAAAGACAATTATCATCCTCTAATTGGCATTTGGTATAATGGGATCCCTTAAACGGACCTAGCAGAACTCTCTGGGAGCTGGGCGGTTTCATTAAGAGACTCAGCTTGGATTTACTAACATCAAGGGAAGTTCAAACACATCCTAAATTACTCTGTTGATTGCCATCATTGCTGTGTACATTTCTAGGCAGGTTGCTGCTAGGGTACACACCCCTGAAAGGAAAGAGGGGAAGACCAAGGGCAGGAAAGGTAGGACTTGTTTCTCTTTGGGTTTTCAGGAGTCCAGTGCTCACAGAGTGAGCTGGGAGCCAGGCATCTCTACAAGCTCACAGCCTCCATCACATCCAGATAGCTGTAGGTCTGCATCTTGGAGACAGTGGGCTGTTTTTTCCTGTAAAATTAGCAGTGTTGTTAGAATACAGCTAACACACTGTTCTCTGCAGCATCAGATCTCTGCCACCAGAATGGGTCTGTCTCTTCTGCTCATGTATTGGTGTGTGCTTTGAAGGTCTAGAAGCATTGCTTATTTTAATTCCAGATATTTTTTTTCTCCATTTTAGGTTGGAGGTGGGAAAAAAAACCCCACAAACCTGAAAACTCGTTGCCCTCCTAAAGTCCTTCTACCCATGCAGGCAGGGACAAGCCTTACAAGGCACGTCTCCATCCCTGTCCTGCACAGAGCCAAGGCTGGGTCTTGGCCCACTTAGGTGACTGCGGCAGCCCTTGTCTCAGTGACAGCTGCTGTAATAGTTGGTCCCCAGACATGTACAAGGATCTGGATTTAGCTTCCTTTTTTTCAGGTTGTAACTGTGATTTCTCTGTGGGCATTGTCTAAAAATAAAGCAGGACCTGTCGGCTGGTGAAATGAAGAATAGGCTGGGTAGCAGTGACCGCTTTCTTCCGTGTGTAATTCAAGGGCTGTTTCTGGGGAGCTGCACCACACATCTTTTGGAGAATGGTGGCTTGTTCTCCCTCTGGTGTACAGAAAGGGGTCACCTCCTTATTTCCAGCTGAAAGAGGTCACAGCCTGTCCCATGCATCTCAAATGCTTGTTCTACATATTTCCGAAGGAGAGGGTGCAGTGCCCTTTATTTCACATGCTGGTGCTGGGGAGCAGGAAGCAGGCAGCACACCTATGTGACAGTGTCCTGCCAGATTGCTTCAGACTGGGGAGATTTAAACTGCTCCTCACCTTCCAGAGCTGAGTATAACTCTGTGATACTTGTGGTTGTATGTATTACTGCTGCAGGGAAGTTTTTAAGACCTACCATAAATGTATTTTTCCAAAAGCCCAAATCTCTGTGTGTCACGCCAGGAATTCTTTGCAGGAAGATGAGGAGACTAAAAGGCACAAAATTGTCCTGATTCCTGACAAATTTAGTTGGACACTGCTGCAACTGTGTTTTCTCTTCATAAAAGCATAAAGCATGGTCCACTGAGTTCCCTCTCTCTGGGTTTGTTAGCAGCTTTTGGTTTTAGAGCTTTGGAGCGAATGTACAGAGTTTTAAGATATTAGTGCTTAATGGAGTTGATGATTTATAGCTGATTACTTCAGAGGGATACAAAAGCTTCTTTTTCTCTTTTATGACCTGAATGATGATTAAGTTGAAGTCTGGGTGTACAAATCAATTTGGTTTATTTAATTGGTGATGTACAGTGAAAATTCAAAGTAAAGATGTGCATGTTAAAATGTGCTAAACATATCCTGATTGTTGTCTCTGTGTGTTACTGCAGTTTACCTCACAGCTACTTGTTTAAAGTTAAAACTTTATTTTTTATTTCCTAGTATAGGTCATAAAAGTAACCTTTGGGATAAGGAGCTAACAGCTCATCTAAATCAGTTAGTTCACACACACCTAACCTCTTTGAGATTTACTCATATACAGAGAATTAAAAATACACTTATTCTTTTTTACCCTCTTCAGCTGTATTCATGGAGAAAAGCTGTGTGGTAAACTTTTTCTGTATGCTTTCCAACTGTTTAGTTATTTCCATCCTTCCTCAACTGACTATATTTAAGGCTCTTTTTCACAGTTGTATCGGTCCTACAAGAGCTCCACTTCTGCCTGAAGCTGCCAAGTCAAAGCCTGTTTTATTTTTTTCAGGCTACTCAAGTCCAGCCATCTTATCTTGGCTTATCGTTCCTACCAGCTTTCATCCTAGCTTCCTCAAATGGAGAGCAAGAGGAAGCAGATATGCTGGGACAGAGAGATAAAAGAGAATAAAAGCAGGACATTTCACTAGGATTTAATGCATATTAAAAGAAGGGATTAATGTATTTTCATTTTCACGTTGCTGTGGATGGGCATCTTACTGTACTTTTGGTGAAGTAAAGTGACCTTTAAACTTCTTGGGACTGGGCTGCAGAGAGAGCTGAGCACTTCTCAGAGCTGAAAGAGCTGAGTACTACACTATGTATATGATGTTAGTGCAAGGCTGATTTTTTTGGCTGAATCTCTGTTTCTTCTTTTTTGCAGGGATTCCTGAAGAATGAAAAAGATAATGCATTGCTGTCTGCCATTGAAGAGTCTAGGAGGAGGGTAAGTTGGAAGAAAGCACCATCGTTTTTGCCTAAAAACAAGAACAGGAGAGGTTTGCATAGTCCAATTTTCTTCCCTTGAAAGGGATCAGTACTTAGTCTGTAAGAAAAAGACAGCCTTCCCCTTTTCATCTCTTGTACCTTCACTTCTGAATAAATAGTTGTTTTGAAGATTATCTGAGCAGCAACTTGTTTTTTACTAAGAAATTCCTGTTGCTGAATCTATTTGTGCTTTTGGTATCTGTCATGTTCTGGGACAGTGATTTTCACAATTGAATTATGCAGCATGGAAAAGTACTTCCTCTTGAAACTCCTTCTTGGAAATGCCATACTTCCTAGTGCTCATGTTATGATTGCTTCCCTCCATGTATACTGGGGGCATCAGGTTTAGAACTGAGCCTGAGTTCCTTTCAAATGATAAAAAATAGTATATGAGTGTTATTAAATTATTTTAATTACATTAAAATTATGCTGTAACTATTGAAGCATATTTATATATGCTTCATTATAATTATGAAATTATTATAGTGAAGGTACAGGTAAGACCTATATCCTGCCATGAAAGTATGAAGTGAATTTTATAATGCAACAAAGAAACACAAATCTTAAGCTCTAGTTGCATACATGCACTATAATTAAATATTTGCCAAACTGTCACTGTCTCTTATAAATTCATTTCTTCTGGGGAATGTTTTGCTTATTAATTGACAATATCCCAACAGTGAACTGCAATGAAATGAAAAGCTTAGCCAACCAAAACATTTAGTTATGTACATTGCAGCACAGAGCTGTGTAAACAGGAAAGAAGTAGAAGACATAATATAGCTTATTCTCTATTTAGAATTAGTGGAGACTCTCTTACTTCCTGTGCAGGTATACCTGAGGCTGTTAGTCTCACCCCAACAATAACAGAAAAGGTAGTGAAGCATCTTCTCTATCTTAGTGCTAATGCCAAAATAAGGGAATATTTCCCTTTCTGAGGGAAAAGCTGTTTCCTCCCATAAGTTCCCAAATTGGATCTGAAGACAATGTAGCACATCAGCCATTTTAAAGGTAAAGGTTGTTTTTTCTTGGGATATGATTTTCCTGTGTACTTTCCCAAGTTATGTTCCTGATGAAAGAGACTTCCTGATTCTTTGACACTGGTTTATATTTTGATTTTATCCTATTTCCTGTTTAAAAGAAAAAACACTGATAAAGTCCTGGAAATTATTATGGGCAATAAACACACGTATGTGCAAAGAAAGCAGCAAGTCAGACTCCAAGGAGGTGAAAAGCTACTGGTCATTAGAGAAGATAAGTCTCAACAAACCACACAGATCAGTGATGAACCTGGATATTGTGTGTGTGCTGCTAAGTTAAAGAAAGAAGCCTACTGACTTTTGGCCTGCTCAGATTCCTGTGCTGCCGTGCTATGGAAGAGACACAGTTTCCCTCTTTTACCAGCTGGGGGTATGTGAGAGTTGTCTTAATTCCACATACACCTACTTTGTGAATCCCCATGTACCTGAGCAGGAAGCCTGTTAAAATAATATGCAGCACACTATTAGCTCTTGAGGGCTGACCTGGTTGATTTATGTAGTTGCTATTTTCTGTTTCATTATTGGGCTTGTCTATTAATAGCAGAGTTAGGCTGGTGGGTGTTTCTATACATTCCTTAGCTCTTGTTCTTCTTCACCAACAGACTTTTGCCATGGCTGAAGAGTATCACCGAGAATCAATGCTGGTTGAATGGGAACAGGTGAAACAGAGGATTCTTCATTCTCTGCTTGCATCAGGGGAAGATGCTCTTGATTTCACCCAGGAAAATGAGGTAACTCTGTCTTTCTAAATGCTGTGCACAGTCATACACAGCACTGTACACAGCTGGCATTCCAGCACTGCTGAAACCATCTCTGAAATATTCTGCAACTACAACTGTGTGAAAATGAGAAATATAAAATCCCTATTTAATTCTAGAATGACTCTGACTAGCAGAGTGCATTGTCTAGCAGAATATCAAACCTTTGTGCCTGTTTCTATTTACTGGCTGATGGGTACAGGCAGTGGAGCTGCTATTGCTGAAGCTGTGTTTTGAGAAACATATGTGCTGGCTGGAAACTTAGTCACAAACACATACTAGGTCATATACCCAGAGGACAGAAAACACACTGGGGACTTCAGGAAACCTTGGGGAAGTGACACTAGGGAGTTTCTCAGGTGCAATCATGCTTACACTTAGGTCTTAGAGTGTCTCTTCCCCTTATCACTGTCTGCTAGCCTGGATTTATGGCTTTTCTTAGGAGGCTGATGTAGTCTCTCAGGTTTCTTCGCAAAACCAAATGAATAAACACACAAAAACAAAAAGCTTTCCTTTTTATCTTGCTGTCTCATGCACAGCAGATTAGAAATTTGTGCTGCTCAGACCTGTAGTGTTCAGGTTAATCCAGCAGTGACCGAACCCTTTGGGCAAGACTGACCCCACGTTTAACAAAAGAGATATTGACTATCATCCTAAAATATTCCTCATCTTCTGTTACAATTTAAACCTTTACAGTTTATTCTCTTAAAGAAAATGGTCCAGTTATAATGGGTACAGCGAAGCAGTTACGTGCAGAGTGTTGAGAGCTCAGCTCCTCTGAGCTGAAAGCATCAGACAGCAGCTGTGATCCCTGGAGCACAAAGTTACATCACAGCTGCTGCACTGTGCTCCATGAAAATGCTCACCTTGAGAGGAGAGGGGATAGGGAGTGGGGGAATTCAAGTTGCTGTCCTTTCAGGCCGAAAAAGAGACACATTTTTTTATAGCCATGTTCTCCACCCATGAAAATGAATTCTTGTTCATTGGGATGACCTGCAAGTATACTGAAATATAAAAAGCCCTTGGTGCAAATGGAGTATGACCTGTATAGGGATTTGGAAATAATTAAAATTGTTAATGAAATGTCAGTTTCTGATTACTGTTCTTTTCAATATAGGTTATTCCCAATTAGCATACCTCTTTTTATAGAGGCTGTCTTCCCCAGAAAATATTTTACTGATACTTTACTGGGACTTCTCAAAGGTTGTCCAGCTTTCCAATATTAGGAATGCTAAATAATGCAGATGGAATTAATTTAAAACTAGAAACAGCTATCCCATTGTTTTAGGATGTGAATCTGAAGACTTGGCAGTTACACTGATAGCTTCCAACATCTTTAAGTGCTAGTTACTGGTATGGGGTTTTCATTTTGGAGTGTGGATGCTACCTGCTAGCAGAAGTAATTTAATAATGCACTCTGAACAGGTAAAACCCCTGTTCTGGTGTTTCATTGTCAAATGGATGCTACCCCCAGGCCATGGCACTTCAGAGGCTGAGCATCAAATTGGTGTGAGGGAAGAGGGAAGAAAACTCAGCTCCTATGTTTTTCGTGAATGAGTTTAAAGATTCAGTGTACACTGTCACTCAGTAATACTCCACTCTCTGTTTCAAAGCTTTCATAGTAGCAGTATGTCATTTCAAGAGCATTTAAAATCCTTGATATATTCTAGTCTTAGCCTCAAGAAGTCAAAGGTCTGAGAGGTTTGAAGTGCATCTACTGTGTTAAAAGCCTGTTATCTAACCTCCCCACAGCAGGTTGTTCTTCTAAAGCCTTGTTCCAGTCAAATAAGTTTTTTGTGTGTGTGTGACACAAACAGAACACAGCCTGTAGAATATAGTAGAGGTTTAATTGATATCCTCTGGAGATGGAGAATCAGCTGAAAAGGCACAGATCCAAACGCAGCAGGGGGCCGATCTGCCTACGAGCCAATTCTCAAGCTTTGGGCAAGCTAATTTGGGCAGAGTGAAATACCAACACATTATTCATGGAAATAAGACCAATTAACAAGCAAAGCTCATGATTCAAAGAACCTGGAGCAGGACTTGCCATTAAGGTTTTCTGTTCCCCCTTGTCCTCCAGCCTGGCTACCTTGTCAGGGAAAACCAGAGCTGATAAAAAGGTGCTTCTTGTGGGGCTGGAGAGGGATGAAAGCCTGAGTTTTGTCTTAAAGGTAGCAAACACCTATGGTCTGAAGGTGTTTGTGCCATAAGGTGCCAAGGCATTTCCTTTGTCCAAGATTTTCCTTATTTCAGGTTTTTCTTTCTTCCACCCTTGCTGTAAGCTCTTCCACTCCTGCTGTCAAGCAGCACGCTCCTGCAGTGGTACAGAGACACTGGCACCTCTTGGTTTCTGTTCTGCCCCTCTGTATCATGTCTTCATACCCCTAAAATCCCAAGCACTGCAAGATGCTTTCCACTCCACCACAGTGTATTTTGATGGTGTTTCTCCAGCTTGGTCTCCTGCCTAGATATTCACTGAGTCTACTGGCCAAGCCATTTGGAGTGCTGACAAAATGTCTGCCCAGACTTCTGCTGAGGAATGTGCATATGCATATGAGGGTGATGAATAATGCATCTTCACATGCACGGGGGTTTGGTGTGCAAGTGAGGCTGAATGCTTGGCTGAGTGCAAATGAAGGAGGACTCCTTTGAAAAGCAGCATCGTTTGGCTAAGTGAATTTAAAAGATAAAAATGTGATGGCAGTGCAGCTAAGCTGCAGCTTTGAGAAATGGATAATATTCAGAATAAATATTACAGTTCTGAATAATGTTTTGGAAAGACCAAAATTCAGGGCAGGGAAAAGCAAAGGTGGGAAAAGCAAAGGTGGTTGAGAAAAACAGCACAAGCCATTTAAGCAGTATCAGACTAGAGATACAGCAAGATTTGTATGTGTGCCCTTACACTTCTGCAGTCCTTTGTGCATTCCCCACTTTTCTGCTTTTTCTTTTGCTGCTCCAGTTAAACTTCAGAACCTGACCTGAAACACAATTCTTATCCTCCTAGCTGCTGTTTTGAACACATCTTTCATTATCTTTTTCTTGCTTGAAACTTGGCAAGTTCTGACTTGCCAGCAGAGGCTATCCTCCCCGCTCCCCACTTCCCCCCATTAGTTTGTAGGGGATGTCTCTTCTTGAGAAGCACTGCCTGCACAATCCATTTTTGCAGTTTAGGGGGAGCAGTGGAAGTGACCTTCCCCATGCTGACTCACTGCTTTAGTTTTCCTTTTGAACTTTTCTTTTAGCACAGCCATGAGATAGTTCAGTGAGCTAGTGCTTGCTTGTAGTTTAATAATTCAAAGGTGAAACCAGAATGCATGCATGAGGTGGGAAACAATAGGAAACAAGCTTGCTTCTGTGGCTCTTTTTCCATAGGAAAGAAAAGTATAAGAAAATTAGGACAAATTCTAGACTTCCTGTTTTGGTTTTTTTTCCCCTGAAGTGACAAGTCAGTAGAATTTAAAGAATTTCATTTCAGGGTGGCAATTCCCAGCTGTGGCAGATAGTTAAGAAGTGTTTCTTAAAGCATAATAGTTAGAGTAAAACTAAAATTGGAGAAAGGAAAGGAAAACCCCAGAGCAGATATTTCTTAATTTCAGGTATGCACTTTTGAATTCAGATTCTCACCTGAATTGGTTTGAACCTGGCAGTCACATACCACTCTGGAGTGGCAGCCATGTGGGTGCTCTTTGGTGCCACAAAGCAGAAAAAGGAACAGATTCACAAAACAAAGCCCCAATCCCTGTGTGTCTGCTGCTTGGACACTGGCTGAAAAGTGACACTAAGTCACCATGTGCTAGTCTTCACTTGCTTTAGGAGATGAAACCTCATCAGTAATTAATGACAACGTCCATAATTTAGCATTACTTTAAATAACTCTGCATTTTATCTGGCTCAGCACAGGGAAAGGCTGCAAAGCGCTATTTTTGCCATCATGTCTGTTTCCCAGGAAACCTGCTTTAACAGCTTCTTTGTTCTTTAGAACAAAGAATTTGTCGGGTTTTAGGTGGGTTTAAAGGAATTTGTGTCAGATGATTTGGCACTGAAAGAAAAATGCAGATGCTTCTGAATATCCGTACCCACTAAGAGAGACTGTGAAGAATATTTTTAGTGTCAGTTCAGTTGCAGAAAGAAAAAGTGAAATTGCTTTTGGTTTTTTTGTAAGGCGTTTTTGTAGAGCTTAGGGTCTAAATGCACCTGCCTGATTTTGTAATCAGGTTCAACATTATTGCTATAGCACTATTAGTGAGAAATTAATGTAGTAATAAACTAATTTCAGCCATTTTAAGATTGTCCAGGTTCATCCTTATATTAGGGACAAACACTGCTGAGTATTTTTTATTCTGTAATCAACCATTGTATGCTGTGCCGAAAGCTGTAATCACAGATATCACAAAGCTCCTACAATTTCTTGATAGAGGTCAGTGCCCTTATCTTCATGTATACATTCCTAGCCAATGCACAATATTTTCTTGGCTATTGCAATTGTGTAACTTTTTTTTTTTTATTTTTAAATTTTAACTTGTGAACACTTTATTGATCAAAACTTCTGGGCTAGGACAGTGAGTAGTAGTTGTCTTTGTAAGGACACATGCTCTTGAGTGTGAGAGGTCTTACACAGTAGATGTTCTGGGTTAAACTGATACCAAAATAAAATTAATTTGGGAATGACTGAGAGAATGCTTAGTGCAAAACTGCTCAGTAACATGTTTGGGAGTTCATATGTTTGTGTTATTGCATTTTGAAGTTGGGATACAGTTCCCAAAAACAGTTGAGATTCTTTTGAAGACTCTGCCAGTATTTCATCCTCATTTGAAACAAGAAACTGAATGATGGCACCATCTGGAGAAAAGCTATCCATTTCTGGATCTCTTCCTGAAATCCACACAAGCCAGGTCATGGCAGGAACATTGCTCCTGCCACGCTGCAGTCTGACAGGTGTCAGCAAAGCTGAACTCTAAAGCTGATTAAACTGGAAGTGAAAACAGAGATTTTCCTATTGCATTTGGGCTTTATGTTGTTTGTACAGGCAGCAAGTTGGTCACATTTAAATGAACTCTTCCAGGCAATACTAGAGCACGTCCTTAAGCAATCCTTGGAGGTGATCCTGTCTGCACTGTAAAGTACTGACATTCTGGGTAACCAGTGTAGGAAGCAGTAAAGCTGTTTGACAGTATTGCTTAGGTGCACTGTAACAGCTAATGAGGATGTGCAGCCAGTTGTAACTGACTTTGATGGTAAAAAGCTTAATTTTTAAACTCTGCATATGTACCTGCCCTTTCTTGGAAAAAATTACTGATTCCAGTTTAGATTAATATCCATGGCCTTGAGTTATATGGTAACAAGCCTGAAAATCTTGCTTTGCTGAAAGCTTGTCTGTTCCTTTTTGCTTGCCCCAACTATGTCAGTTGGCTTCATAATAAATATTATGCTTCTGTACTGAGCTTTTCTTGCTTTGATCTTCAGATCAGCATGGCTTCTGAAGCAGCTGATATTAAAGGACTGTTTACCTCAAAGGGATCTGTCTTTAAAATGATTGTACTTTATCTTTCAAATTCAAGACTTGCAATGCTGATGCTGAAATGAAGAATTATATTCTTCTAGAAAACAGGAAAATAGCAGAGAGCATTGTTGGGAGTATTGTTTCCTTCAGAGTATTGAACATCAATGTTCAGTGGTGGCTGTACTGAGAACATACCTGTGCCTTGTAGTGAATACTTAAAATAGCTTTATGCAGCATTATAATATTGTGGCATTGTATTATGACTTTTATAAGAGTATGAAGTTTATATGCCATGATTCCATTGACTGCCTCTCCCTGCTCTACACTCAAAATATCTCAATCTTGGCATAGTGTCTGTGGGTAAAAATATTATTTTTTTCAGGTCAGGATATTGCCAGCGTACTTCCTCTTGCAGCAGACCAGCAGTGAGGCACTTTCCAGCACACAATTGGATGCTGCAGTCCAATTTTATGTCTGTATCATGGTACTAGGACAAAATTGGTGTATCAGATTTGCCAGACTGGATCTGTTTGAGGTCATCCATTGAATTCTGTGTCCTTGTTGTGATGGAGGTTCAGAGTAGATGCCTCACAGCAAGACACTGACAAGAAGCAACCTTTCAAGAAACAAAAAACAAAAAATTAAAATTATAAGGAGCTACCAAGAGACACTGATATCCTAATTCTAGAGAGCTAATGGTTGGTTTGTGGACTGAATAAGGAGGATTTCTGTCACTTTAGAAGGTTTCAGCTATATTGGGAAGATAATGGGGTATGGCAATGAGGCTGCATTTTTCTCTGTAAATGGTTCAAAACCCTGCTCTTAGTTCTGTCAGGAACACAGTTTTGCTGTTATTCTTTAGGAGCAGATGTATTGGTAAAATACATTGTGGTAATTCTATACTTCTTACCTTCTCATTAAACAGCCCAGCTATGTTGGTGAGGTGGGTCCTCCAGGTCGCAGCTCTTTGGACAGTGTGGAGATGGCATATGCTCGTCAGGTGAGTGGAAGTGAAAAAACTTCATTAAACATTGTGTTCTACAGGGAGAGAGACAGGGAAAATAAAGATTGGAACTTAGTGTAAAAGAAGACATAGTAGATAAAACATGAAAATATCTGCCTAGAGATAAAATGCTGTTGACAAACACATAAATCTTGATGTTTTTAGGAGCATACTCACCTGTTTGCTATAGGATATTTTTTGTCAAAAAGAGATCCTGAGCATGATATATGACTGTAGAAAGCATTTATGCTTGTAAAGTAAACTGAAACTAAGTTTTCAAGAACAAATTTTTTAGGATTTGTGTCAATGCTTACTTGTTTACAAATGAAGGCTTTATATTCCCTTTATTTTCATATGTGGAAGATCATTCTTCTCATGTATGTATGTAGGAAGAAAAAATATGCTCAAGTGTTAATCCTGATGTTTGTTGAGTTATATCCTTTTTTAATGACATTGCTTATGAGAAGCTTTAGTGCATCAGCTATGAATTAATATGCCTGGTAGCATTAGACTCTCTCTGGAAATTTTCAGGGAAAGCTGATAAACCTTTACATAACCAATTTGTTACTGTTGTTATTTGAGATTATCTGTTTACTAGCACTGTTGAGAACAAAATGAAAGAAAAGGACTTGATTTTTCAAAATGGAATATGTGAAACGATGTAGACAAAGTGTTGCCTAATTTGCACACAATTACTGTTATTGTGTGCTTTGGCTCAGTCTGTGCTGAGGCAGAAAGCAGCTTGTGCATCTGTTTTCCTGCATCTGCATTCAGTTATGGTAACTGGGAAGAAACTAATAGCAAAAGTTTCATGGTTGTGCTAATAAAGCATACATTTGATTTAGTGGCTGTTAATAGTTTGTTAATTTAGTTCATATCTACTGCAATACACCTACAGTAAAGGTCTTCTTTAAAGCATAATTGTCTGAGCTTTGAAGCCATCCAAGCTATTCCATGCTGGATTTTGGGTATGGGAAGCCCAGTGTCTCTAACAGTCATGGGATAGCTGTAGAATCACCATGGCCGGTGGGCCTTTGTCAGAGTGATGGGCTGTGCACAAACTGCTGCAGTGTGCTCTGGAAATGTGTTTGTGGCCAGGCTTCTGCTACCAAAGCACTTGGTGCAGTCACTGCATGCTCCCAACAAGGGCTCCAGAGAAGCTGGCCTGAGCTGTGCTTATGTCAGCCTGCTGCAGTTCAAGAATAACTGAGTGTCAGCAGTCTGTGTGGAGCTCCTGTGGCTTCAGTGGGGAGTTGGGAGACCTGGAGGTCAGGCAGGAGAACTGGAGATCCATGCTGCTTCCATATATCAGCAGCCGTGAAATGTGTTTTAATTACACTGAAGTGATTAATTGTTCTTTGTGGATAGTTCAAACTGTCTCACAGGAACACAGTGACATCCACAGACACAATTTCACTGATGTTGCATTCTCTTTGCAGTCCTTTGCAGTCCTGAGCATCTTGTCTGCACCCTGGGCATGTTGTGGTAGTGTTGCATGCCAAATGGAGTTAAAGTACAGTGGCATTGCCTTTCTAGTATTGAGAATTACTATTTTTAGACAGAGTGGAAGGTCTTTGGACTGGGAGTAGAATAAACAATAGTAGACAAAGCTCAGTTAAGATCGAGAGTTAAAATGGGAAGATGGGTGACTACATTTAAGGGCAGGCTCTGAAGGGTCAGATTTCTGTTCATTTCCTGGTCTCAGATTTCCCTGAATACTGCCACAAACCAGCAAAATCCTGTTTCTTTCACATCAGCAGGTAGGAGGCTGCCATGCCAGCATGGATGCATATCACAGCCATCCACTTGTCAGGTCACTTCTGAGTCTTTGTCCTCCAACAATTAGCTGCAATTAGCCTAACAGGGCATTCAGAGCAGTGCTCTGCCATGCAGAACCCCTGAACAGCTGGACTGCTGATGGCCTGGGGCTTTGAGGTGGTGTGCAAGCTTGGGTGATGCCTGATGCCCATTCTTCTACCATTGGGTTGGAAGTGGCTGATGTGGGAAAGGAGGAGAGGGACTTGCTGGGAGCACTGTTTTTGAAGCCTGATTTAGATTTTGCTGCTGTAGCTAGAGATGGAATGGATCATAATATATATTGTTAAACATGCTTAATTGAATTATGTTTTAGATTTATATTTATAATGAGAAGATAGTGAATGGACATCTGCAGCCTAACCTGGTGGACCTTTGTGCTGCTACTGCAGGCCTGGATGATAAGGTACTGGCAGTAAGCTAACATAAGGAAATGTATTTAAGCTGTTTTCAGGCTGTGATTAACAGCCTGCTGACATCGGGGGGAAAAATACTGATATTGCCAAAAAAAAATTGCATGGCTCCACAGAAAACACAGAGGCAATACCAGAATTTCCTCCAGTACAGCAGGGCCCACCTGCAGTGAAGTTGGTCATGGTGAAAACTTCTTAACAGAGCAAGGAAGAAATAAATCTGGTGTCACATCATAAGTGATAAGCTGTTGAGGGGAAAATCACTTTTAATTTTAAATCGATTCTCTTGTGCTTGGTTTACAAAATGTGGTCTCTTAATGTCCTTTGAAGCTATTTAGTTGGGGGTAAAGGGTGTTCAGTCAGACTCTGCTAGAGCTGAAATAGGCTCTCATAGCAAAGCATAAAAACCCTAGGATTGACTTTAAATCAATGATCTGCCTACTTTCTTTTTCTTTCTATTCCTTTAATTGTATTTTCTTGATCCACCCCAAAAAAGAAAACAAATGCACAAACCTTGGAGAAATACCTGGAGGAGAATATGGCAGCAGGGTCAAGCTATGAAAAAACTGCAAAAGGGGAGAGCAAAAAACTGCTCAGAAGCTGAAGGGCAAACCCTTCAATTGGATCTGAATTACAGATGTGCATTTTCACTCTGAACAGCTCAGTTTTGCAAGGGACAGCACGGGGAGTTTCAGTGTTCTTGAATGGCTTTGAAGCACCGAGATCAAAGAGCTGCCCTTGCCCAAGTGAACAGTGCTGTTAGTTCTCAGTATTTTGCCTTTTCAGCAGGGATGCCCTAGTCCTGTAAACACTGATACAATCTTGTCCTTGTGAATAAGCAAATCTGGATGGTTTTCAATCTTTATTTATAACTGAGTCTTTTTCCAAGTGATCAGTGTCGTTTTGATGCTTCTTATCACAGCTGATCACACAGCTTTGCAACAGCAGCCAGAGCCATTGCTTACGTGGAAAACTGATGATGCTGTGATATATATTGAGTGGGAAGTGTGAACTAGAAATTAGCAAGAGTCTGAGTACCAAGTACCCAGCCTAATTTTGGAAATAGGTATCAATTTTTGGGAACAATATTTATAGCCATCTTCTTGCACAAGAACTATGCAGAAAAGCCTGTGAAATTTGAATTCCGTGGGACAGAAGCAGCTTACCTTCATGACTGTGTCCAGTATCTCCATTACAAATCTAAACTGACATGAATTACTCTTGTGTTCTTACGCTTTTCTTAAGCATCAAAACACCATGTAGCTCAAAACAGTGTTGCTTGTTCATCTCTGTACTAATCACTGAGGCATAGAACAACTTTTTTCTAGAACATCTCTGAGATGTGGGCCATGGTGAAACAAATGACTGATGTCACCCTGGTTCCTGCCAGCGATGCCCTGAAGGTCCGGACCAACATGGAGGTGCGCATGGAGTTCGTGAGGCATGCTCTGCACTACCTGGAGCAAAGGTCAGATGGGTGCTCTGAATACACATTGTAGAGTTCCCTAATAATAAGCCAGAGTGACTTTGTAGTGCACTTAAAGAGTCAGCTTCCTTGTGCTGCCACAGACATGTCTCCTGCCTGTCTTCTTTATTGTGCAGGGCTTAGAGCAGCCACTTAAATAAAAAACTGTTCTAGTTAAGTGTTCTAGTTTAAAATGCCTTGAATCTGTGGGGAGGTTGTTTAGAAGATGCAAAGACTTTTATTCTTTCATCTATGTTGCTTATAAATATTTTATATACATATAGTGATATGTGAATTTTTCACTGGAGGAAGGTGATCTATTTCTCTTCTGCAAAAGAATATCCTCTTTTCTATATGCTCCCCTTCTGACTGCTGGTTACTGTCAGCAGCCTGTGAGGACAGCATGGGGACAAACCTGGTGCAGTGAGTCAGCTTCTGATCATGCCATTTCTACACTGAAAAGTTTTTGGAAAATGGGAAGAAGCTGAAGTTGAGAAGCTGAGACAAGTAGCAGTGAATTTCAGACTGTAGAAAGTGGTTTGCTGCATGTATGTAGCAAGTACCATGGGGCCTAAACTCCTTGATCAATAGAGTTCTTGGAAAACTGTAGGCTGTGAAGCTTCCCCAAGCCAAATGCTCATTGACTGCACATGTGGGTGGATATTGCAGTGTCTCTTTTCTAGTGGCTGCAATATGATGCCAGCAGGCTCTTCCAGCCCATGCAGTAACTGCAGGATGGTATGTGGGCATTTGTTAGGGATATAGATTGCATTGGAGCATGGAAAGCACTGTGCTCTGACACAGCACTGTGGGAAGAGATGCTCTCACCTCCTGGCACAGCCTCTTCTGGCCCTGACAGTTGGTTGTCACACCCCATCAGCACTCGGTGTCACCCGGGGATGGTGGCTGCTGCTGCCTGTGCACAGAGGAGCTGACACATCGAAAGGATCTTCTGTTCCCAGTTCCTCAGTCTCAGCAGAGTGTGATGAGCCAGTGACTCTTAACCTGATTTGCCACATATCCAACTTGCTGAATTTTTACAGTGCCATTAAATTCTAACTGAAGTTAGGAGTTAGTTATATGTAGTGCTTCCCCAGTGCTCCCAGCTGTGGAGATTAGGCCTCTCAGGCTTGGTTTTTGTTGTTTTTTTTTAAAATAAAACCTTGCCCAAACACTGTGCCTTGCTTCATAGCTTTTCTTCCCTGGTGGGACTTGGCTAATACTAGTGTTTCCATGCCTCACCAGCCCTTCACTTATATATGGAAGAGATGCAATGCCACTCACAGCTGTTCATACATTAGTTCCTTTGAAACAACTGTGATCTTAAGCCCTGAGGAGCAAGCACTTGCCTCAGCCATAATTCTAGTTATCAAGATACTCTGATACCTGCTTATGTAGTCTTTTAGATTTCTGATGGTGCACAAGTCTAACGTGCTGCAGAGAAAGAAAAAGAACTTATTTATTGATGCTGCTTACTTCCTTCAGTGTACGAACTATTGAGAATTCTGCTTCTAAACATGAGTATTTGTCAAAGTGATCTGCCTTGATTAAATGTTTTGATGGGTTATTTTAAAATGTTTTCTTAAAGCTGCCTTTACCAGTTATTTTTCTCTGGGATTTCCTTCTGGTAAGTCCATAGCCCTAAGGCTGATATTTTTCCATAAGGCAGGAAGGAGAGACAAACACATCTGTGGTATGTAACTGTTCTTTCATTATAGGATTGAGAGTTAAAGTATTAGGGTGGAAAGGCTTTTTGGCAGTTACGTTTTTGAGCTTAACTTTGTACTATAAGAATCTAATAACAGGAACTTCATAATTGAGAGTTGTACCTGGAGCAGTCCACCACAGACTCCAAACATGGCATCTTCTGAGACTGCTAAATACAAGGATCTTCCTAAACTGACCGAAATTTGTGCCTCATTTTGTTGAAATGATGTTTGCACATCGAGTTAATTTGCATTAAATTAATTCTGTCAGATCTGAAAGGCAGTGGATGTGGCAGGTGTGTCTCAGTCTGTTCATGTTTGCTTTGCTTGTGTTGTTTTTCAGTTACAAAAATTACACTTTTGTGACAGTCTTTGGAAACTTGCACCAGGCTCAGCTGGGTGGAGTCCCAGGCACCTACCAACTGGTCCGCAGCTTCTTGAACATCAAACTCCCAGCGTCTGTCCCTGGTCTGCAGGTATGGCCAGCACTGGCAGCACTGACCTAAAACAACAACACAAATCTGTTCACTCTGTAGAGAGGGGGCAGCAGTGCAGCCTCCTGTGACCTTTCTATTGTTTAAGCTGCTTTTAGGGCAGCAGGCTCTTACACCTTCTCTAGAATTTCTCACTAGGAAAATGAGAGATGACAGACAAAATCACTCTTGAGTTCAGACCTAATCCCAAAGCATAGTGGGTGCTCAGTAGTTTGAGTTCTAATTCTAGAAATTATGGTGTCTTCTGGTCGTCATCTTAGAAATTAACAAGCAAGAATTAAAATGCATTATGGTGGTTCAAAAAAGCAGTAACCTAATCTCCCTGTTTTGCTTTTTCTCTTTTTTAACATTTATTATAAGATGATGAAACCATCACGCAATGTGTAATGAATTCATCTGAATTGTAGCCTGGTCCTTTTATTTAGGAATCTGAATAAAACCCTTCTTACTTGCATGTAGTAATAAGTGCATAGCTGTGCATCTACAAAATTACCGGATAGACAGCCCGGGTCGAAAAATTAAATATAAAAGTTAAATAAAGAAATAACAAATTATAACACTGGATAGCACACAGCTAAGACTAGCTGTCTCTCTTTTACCTGCTAAGATCAGTGATTAGTTTGATATGTTTCTGTTTTAGTGAAAATGTTTTTAATACCTCGGTGGCCTATCCCAGATCAATATCCTGTGTGGGGAGGATATCATATGCTAATTTTGGGATTCTCAGAACCTCCCTCAGAATTGAAATCTGGATGAGCAGAAGAGAATTATACCTTTCGCTGCTGAGATGTGCAGAGCTTTGCCAGGACTTAACCCTCATGACCACTGGCTTCTGTAACGAACAAAATCTTTTACCAATATGACTGTGGGTATAAGGGCAGAAATAATGAAAGAGGCAAAGGATAGAGAAAAATCATTCAAATATGCTGCTTTTAAGAAAAAATTAAGTATGTCCTACTTTGTTTTCAGGATGGTGAGGTGGAGGGCCATCCTGTGTGGGCACTGATTTACTACTGCATGCGCTGTGGAGATCTGACTGCAGCCATGCACGTGGTGAAACGGGCACAGCACCAGCTGGGAGAGTTCAAAACCTGGTTCCAGGAGTACATGCACAGTAAAGACAGAAGGTAATTGGGAACTAGGAAGGATCTTTGTGAGGGGTGGGAATTGCTGCAGAGTAGTGAAATTATCAGTGGCTGGGTAGAAATACAAAAAGCTCAGGTCTCTTCTGGTGGTGATGGCTGCCTGATGTTTATATTACTTACCTAAATACATGTGGAAGTTTGCATATTTTAATTTATGGCTTTGAAGTTGAGAAATCTCCACAGAGAAAGAGTTGTTTGAAAATATTCAAATTTACATTTCAAAAATAATACAGTGTGGTGTAGCTTTACTTTTTTACAGAAGGGTAAGCCCAGTGTAACAGTGGGTTGTGGCATACAATAGATCAGATTTAAGCTGCTGTCATGAGTCCTGTATCTTTTTATTTCCCCTGTTGCTTATTATAGCTGAATTTCCTTTGGGGAACACTTTTTACTATACCTGTTTTCATAAGAATGCTGTGCAGGGAAAGCAAGCAGAGTTTGTTAGAGGCCTTTAGAGGCCTCACTCTCAGATTTTTCTTGTGTTTATTCTCCTCTTCCAGTTTTTGCTGTCCAGCACTGGACAGAGGCCATTGGCCAAGCTGCTGCTGATGTGGCTGCAGAGTGATTGAGTCAGTGCACCCTGAGGTGTACTCTGAACTCCACAGTGGTTTTCTTTTCAATCTTTCCATTTGCAGTGAATTTCAAAAAAAAAAAAAAAAAAAAAAAAAACCCGACAAACAAACCAATAAAAAATAAGTAATCAAGCTAACAAAATAAACTGAAAGGATAAAAATCCAAGTGCCATTTACCAAGTGTGGTATGCCATGGTGTTCTTGTATAAATCAACCTATTTCGCAGAGAGTATCTAGAAGCACTCATTATATCAAGGTTGCTGCAGAAACCTTGTTGAAGGTTTTCCTGTCACTATTTTCATTACAAAAGCTTTTACGATCTACAACATAATAGATTTATTTTGTTTTTATTACAGCTATGAAAAAGAGCTCTGCCTACAGATTTGACAAACAATGCCTTAGTCTAGGAGAACACTTTATTGATTAAATTCTGTACAATTCTCAACAAGAGGTTGCAAAAAAGAGTGACAAAGAACATTATGACAATGTTTAATAATGATGAAAATGTCTGTCCTAAAAGACCTCATGGTGCAATGACCTACTCACTTGTTAGTTACTAACACAAAGACTTCCAAAGATGTTGTGAACTTTCTTTTTCTCAAATGATGCAACAGCAGAATCAGACATAAGTAGCTCATCTGCCACAGTATTAAAGTACCCCTAAAGAGACTGTAATATGTGGTTTCTTTCCCTTCAGTGAGCATTTGAAGATGATCCTCCATAACTTTAATTATGTGTTTAAATTCATATATGCAAAATTTTTACCTACAGTTACAAACAGGAAGTGCAAGAAATATTGACCAGTGCTTTATGCTTCATTATGCCTTTGCTGTGGATATGCACCTACGTACATTGATTTTTATCCAGGTTTCCTCATACAGGAAAAATGGTTTTCATGTCTTTTCCTTCAATCTTTTCTTTTCATTAGACTGTCTCCTGCCACAGAAAATAAACTGCGTCTTCATTACAGACGAGCTCTGAGAAATAACACTGACCCCTACAAAAGGGCTGTTTATTGTATTATTGGCCGTTGTGACATTACTGACAACCAGAGTGAAGTTGCTGATAAAACAGAAGATTATCTTTGGCTGAAAGTAAGTATTGGGGTTGTGGTGTTTGGTTTTTCTTTTTGTAAGAACAGGTCTAAATGGTACCACATTTCTCCACTCCTCTGCTACCCTTTCTACTTCATCAATGTAGTGCATGTGACCTGACCTTGAAGATAATGCAGGGCTGGGAACCTGAATCCCAGGGCTGTTCTTTTACCCTCTGTGCTATTCAGGTGTTAGTTTGGGTACAGTTGTCTTTGCAAATGACATGTTCTTCATTTGACACTGATCTTTGTCAGCTGTTTTTACAAGGTAGTATTAGCTTGCTACAGTGAGGATTTTTTGAATTCTCCTTCGTGGGTGGATGTCTGAAATGTCAGTGTGAATTGACCAAAGACAATATTGTCAGTATTTCTGAAGTCCTTACAGTTTTGGTGAGGGCATGGTAGATACTGGTTGGTACCTGTTTCTCCCCTTTATCAGAAAAAGGGTGGTGGAATTATATGTTTATTAATATTGTATTTGTGGCAAAAAATGCTGCTTGAGAGTGTTCAGAATCTTAGCTTCAGAGTTTGCTGGCACGGACAGAGATGGAGGCCCCGGGGTTATATCTGCATGGATTTCAGCTGTTGTTGCATTAGAGATTTTTGCTTCCCAGCAGTGGATGGAGTTCATGTTGTTACTAGATGCAGTTTCTAGTCAGTTGATCAAATCCTAGGAGGGGCTCAAATGGAATAAATATCTTCTAAGTGCATTGCTTGTGCAAGGAACAATATCTGTGCTTCTCTTTTTTGGATGTGTTTTTTAGCTGAACCAAGTGTGTTTTGATGATGGCGGCACGAGCTCCCCACAGGACCGGCTAACATTATCACAGTTCCAGAAACAGCTGCTGGAAGACTATGGTGAGAAACCACAGAGTGATATCTTGCTTGGGGCTCTGCTTTTCTGCTGAGGACACTTTCTAGTTGTTGCACAAACTCCAGACTGCACAAAAGCCCTGCAGCTCTCCGCTAATAACAGGCATCTTCAGGGTGTCCACGGACAGCCAGCTCCCCTGGAGTCATGGCAAACTTCAGTAAGACCTGATGAATGAGTCCCTTGTTTTCCCAGCAATCCAGAGAGTGAATACTCATCTGTGAACAACACTGCTGCTGTTTCTCCTTTATCCATTAATTGTGGGTTGCTTTCTCTCACCATAAATATGCAAAAGTCCTTTAGCAGAACTTCCAGCTTTGGGAATGCAGAACAGAAAAGCAGTCACTACCTAATGTAGGCATGTATTTCCAAGCTTTTCCTCTGTGTGCATCTGGTGTTCATCTTTTCTCTTACATTCAAACAAATTTCTGGGGACACAAGTCACAGTTCTTTCCACTTCAGAAGGTTTTAAGAACATCCACAGAATAAATTTTCCTGTAATCGTCATCCAGTCAATAAAAATTAAGTCACTTGGAACTCTCCAGAACATACCAAATTTGATTCTCCACAGCCTTCTAGTTGTAATATCACTCACACTCAGATAAAAATGTGTGGAAAAGAAATACAATAAGCTACTTTTGGTGTCACTGAGTAGGAAAATCCAAATTTTTCACATTATTTGTACCACTTGGTAGGAAGTTATAAATGAAGACAAAAAGTTGTGGTCTTTAGAGAATCTGTCAGAGTTGATGGTTTATTGTCTGAAAAGAACAAAGGTATTTTTCTGAGTAATGGTTTATTCCGTTTCACTTTTTTAATATGTCTTTTTGCTATGGTCCTTCATGATAAATCTGCAGTGGCAAGGTTTTAGGTGAGCCACTGATGTGTGATTAGGAATTCAGTTTTGTGTACTGTGTTTATTTCATCTGGCACCTAATAAACAGTAACACTGCATTGTGACAGGAAGCTTCCAGTGTCAGTCATCTCTGACTGCAAAATCATGAAAATAATGTGAAAATGCTACATGTGTTGTGTTTTTTGTTTCAGGTGAATCACATTTTGCAGTAAACCAGCCACCTTTCCTCTACTTCCAAGTGTTGTTCTTGACAGCACAGTTCGAAGCTGCAATTGCGTTTCTTTTCCGGACAGAGCGCCTGCGCTGTCACGCTGTTCATGTTGCTTTGGTCTTGTTTGAGTTAAAATTGCTCCTGAAAGCATCTGGGCAGAGTGCACAGCTGTGTAAGTCCTCTTTACAGTAAAGGAATATTTTCTTAGCCCTCAGAGTACCCTCTAGAAACTGTAGGTCTATGTGATTGATCAAAGATTTATCAGAACCATCTCATAAAAGTTAATTGTTTTAGTTGCATTAGAGCTCTGGGTCATGGTTCTGACTAATTTGAGTTGAAGATCAGCATTTTTCTTGGCATTAGATTCTCTGACAGTGCTGTTTCTGATATTGCAGTAAGCCATGAAGCTGGTGACCCTCCTGGTGTCAGACGTTTAAATTTTGTGCGCCTTTTGATGCTTTACACCCGTAAGTTTGAATCAACGGATCCAAGGGAAGCTCTGCAGTACTTTTACTTTCTCAGGTAGGAGGCTAGTATGTCTTTAGATACTCTCCTAGTTATTACTGCTTCATTATTTTTATCTGGAAAGTTCTGAGAAACAGAAGTACCTTCCTCCCTTTCTTTTGTAGGAACGAGAAGGACAGCCAAGGAGAGAATATGTTCTTGCGTTGCGTTAGTGAAATAGTAATTGAAAGCAGAGAGGTGCGTTTGGCCGTGTTTTGCCTTTCTCAGTTTAACTGAAATTCATTTCTTCATTAAAATCTTTTTTAGTCAGGACAGTCTCAGAGTTGCTTACTCTTCCTGCCTCATGCAGACCCAGATACAGAAGGTCTTGCATGTCTTTTTGCCTGTTATTTAGTTACAAATACTTTTCACAATGGTCACTGTTTTTCATTCCATGACTGTGTCTTTGTACTTAATAAATATGTTATGATGTATGTGCAATTCATCTCTCTGTTTTTGTTTCCTTTTTCTTCTTTACATCTATGTGGATATAGTTTGATATGATTCTTGGAAAGCTGGAAAAGGATGGTAGTAGGAAGGTGAGTTCACAATTTATATTTTACATTGTAAGTACAACCTATGTATGATTTCCAAAGTAGTCACGAGGCTATTTTGCTTCTCTTTGTTTTTCACTAGCTAAATTATTACTGTGTTTGAATACATCCACATTCTTCCAGTATGAGATCCTTTTACAGAATAATCTGTGACCTGCCCTAACAAAAGGCAGGTCAGGAACTGCAGAGCAAACTATGTTCCTCTAGACAGCTGGTCTAACTGAAGAAGCAAATGGCATCAGGTAACTTTAGTGAGGTCAGAATTTCGTCTTCCCAGTAGGAAATGGAGTTTAGTTTAAGTGGGTGTGTGAGAGTGTCCTGTTAACTGAGGTGTGCATGTGAAAATGATTAATGACATCCTCATTCACCTCAAAGAAAAAATGTGTTGCAGTCCTTGTAATTCAAGGAGCAAGGACTAACAGACCACAAGCATAGCCACAGCTGATCTGACCTTCATATAGGTGAGAGTAAGTATTGGATCAAAGTTCAGCCATTTTTAGATGTGATGGATGTTACTTCCAGTGTAAAAACAGTTTCCTAATAGTAAAATGTAAGATTACACAGTCAGAAGATAAAGGACACCATAAGGTTTTATCTGGAAACAGGAGAGTGCATGCAAATGATGAAAATTTTAGATCATCAATGAAGTTTTTCTGTTTGCTGTGACAACTTCGGAAGATTTCTGTGTAAAGCAGACTGCAGAATCATTTTAAGATGAGCCTAATTTTAAGACTAGGCCTCATACGGCTATCAAAAATAGGGGGGAAGGTTATTTCTGGCAGGAATTTATTTTAGGTGTCTTTTTGTTATTTCAAAAGCAGTGAGATTGCATACAAGAGGGCAAGGTAATTTGATAATCTTTACAAATATTTTGTTGTTTCGCACTTTCTTTGGTGTGAAACCAACAATTTTAAGTTTAAAATAAATTCTTCTAGGTGATATAGTCTTATTTTTGTGTCCTCAACTACATCAATTTCCAGATATTCTTGACTCTTTCATCTCTTATTCTACATGTTTATTATTTGTTTTAAAATTCTTGTTGCCCTTTCATTTATCTGTGTGAGATTGCACTCACAACCTGTCACGCCAGTATAAACAAACTGCATCCCCAGAGCTCTTTGAATGCTCTGTGCTGAAGTCTTTTGTGTTTTCTTCTCTGTGTCATCAGCATTTAACAACTCAAACTCGGAGGTATTTTATCTGGGTCATTTTGAATGAGTTAGAAACCAAGGATGTCTCAGTGCTGACTCCATTTAGGAGAAAGTCCCTCTTGCAAAAGCTCATTCTATTTTTAATGTCTCAATTTTGCACATTCCCCTGGAAATGTACAGGCCATTCCAATCATAAGCCAACATGTAAAATATTCATTGCCTTGGCAGAATATTCTGGAGTATTTGAGACTTCTGATTAATCTTTTCTCTTTTCGTTTTTGTCCCACCTCTTCAGCCTGGAGTGATAGACAAGTTTACAAGTGACACAAAATCCATTATTAACAAAGTGGCTTCTGCAGCAGAAAATAAAGGATTGTTTGAAGAAGCTGCAAAACTGTATGACCTTGCAAAGGTATATGTCTTGTGTGCTGCCTTAAGTATGTACTTGGTTCACCTTTTTCCCTTCCAAACATTCTACCTGTCATGAGGAGGTTAAATTTCGTCTCAGATATTGAATTGCCCTTATTTAAGCAGCTTATTTCTGCTGTTGGAAGAACAGAGCCACAGACTGTATGAAAAGATGTTTTAGTTAGCAAATCCAAATGGATTGCACTCCAGGGATTCTGGTTTAGGACATCGTGGCTCCTGATCAATGTGCTCTTTTGAAGACAGTGCCCCATGCATGATTTAATTCTGTCTAGTGCAGTTATTTACCTGGAGTGTACTCTTCCAGTTTCATAGATGTTGAACTGAAGTCTAAAATAGTCTTTATACTGAGTACTCTTGTTTCCTTTTAGAATAGAAGTGGATACAACCATAACCACTGTTTTAGAGAAAAACTATCATTATGTTGCTTATAGCTAGTGTGATCTTGATTCTTTCTGGGAGGGAAGTGGCTCTGGGTTTGCAGTAGACACCACTGCATGAGACTTTTCTGCTTTTTCAATGAGATGTTCCATCATGTTCCTTTTATTTGTGTAATTTTAATGCCAACAGAACCCTGACAAAGTTTTAGAACTGATGAACAAGCTCCTTAGTCCAGTTGTTCCCCAGATCAGCACTCCCCAGTCAAACAAGGAGCGGTTGAAGAACATGGCCCATTCCATTGCTGAGAGGTAAGACTCAAGTAAGGGCAGGACTGGGTGATTCACCTCGACATGACCTGGGACTGTCAGTGCTGTGGGTGTTAGTTCCTGACGTTGTTTCTGCAGGCTGGACTGTGGCATCCACAGCAGTATATTTAGAAAGACAAAGAAGAGGTCAGAATTTACCCTGTCCTGCTTGTGATGGCTTGCAGTACTGAAACCAGAAATCTTCAGGGGCAGGTCAGGTAAATTTGGCAAGAAGTTTTATCTGCAAGTGAATCAGGATTGCCAGCTGGATATAGAGTCTGTTAAGGAGCAATAAATATCATGAATTATATGTTTTGTATTGATTTTAAAGCAAAATATTGTAACAGTCACTAAGTCGTTGCATGCAATTCACTTGCTTGAAATAGTGTTAAGAGTTACAAACCCAGTAATTCTGAGTTGTAACAGCAGTTCAGTAGCTGCTTTAATGAAAGCTAAAAAGGAAGTATTTAAGATGAACTGTGTATGGCTAATGCAAGCAGGGGACTCATTTCCACAGTCTGTTATATTAGCCAAGTACTGTGGTGTCCAGAAAAGAAAGGAAGCAACTGAAAGGAATGTCCCCTGCTGTATACTAATTAGAGTGCGTGCTTGAGAGACATCAGTGCTCAAGATGCATTAGCAGATAGAAGCTAGGAATAACCTGATTCTGAAAATCTGCAGTTGCAAAATATGTCCATGATTTTTTAAAATCATTGCCTTTTGGTGCATCTTGGCATGGTGACTGTCAGGGACAATTCCTGTATTTTACTGGAGCAAATTCTGAATACCTCTGAGAAATGCCTTACTGGTTTTTATCAACCATTGAGCTGCAGAGAGGATAAAAATAAATCAAGCCCACTTGCTGGCACTTTGGAATTGGGAAGGCAAATACAGAAATGTATTGATTTCTATCAGAGGCCTTTGCCTTTCTTCTTTTGACAAGTGGCATTTGCCAGTCACTCCTAGTCAGCCCTTCCTTCATTTAGGCAGGCTGGGATCAAGTGAAAATTGGTGCCATATTGACTTAGTGAGAGACTGATTTGGTGGCAGACATTAAAGAGAATTAAATCTATGGCTTGAGTTAAAGCTTCAGCAAAGGCTGTAATGGGTTTTTTTTGTTTGCTACATGCTTTGATCTGTCTAAAAGCACTAAATACTACTGTGCAATAATGCCACTTCACAGCTGCAAACCTGGGTGATTGCAAAGCCAGAGCAGTTCTGACTAGCACATCTTTTTGCCAGTTGAATGTAAGACAGGGTTTTTCCTTGTGTACTGTCCTGAAGACAGTGCTGTAGGGATGCAGCATTCCTCCTATGTGTTCTTATGATGCTTTTGGAGCAGGGGAGACACCCAACAAAACAGCTGAGAGGTGACATGGCTCATCTGCAGCACCACTCTTGGAGGAACAGCTGCTTTGTGCCCTCACGCAGTTAGGAGTGAGAGCAGGCAGCCCTCCAGTTCATCCTGTAGCCGGTGTAGCTCCCAAGAGCGTGCAGGAGCTCTTAATCCATCTTTAAGTCTTCTTGCCTGAAGCAGGCAGTTGTGCTGGAGGATTGTCTGCTGTAAAACAGCGTGTTAAACATGCTGGTACAGAGCTTGCCTTGAAGGTCTCTCTGCCTGGCACTGTTTCCCCATGAATGTGAGAAATGTAAACAGTTTAAAGGAAACAAATGCTGGATTTGATGCAAAACTGGAAGTGATTAACAGTGTTTTTAAAAAGGCACAACCTGTGAAAATTCTGCCTCCTAGTTAAAGAAAATGAAAGCTGTACTTTGTTAAATGCCCTCTGTCCTTGAGTTTGATGTCTCCACTTCCAAGAATTGCAAGGGCACAATTATAAATGGTTGCCATTTTGCACAATAAAATTGTAACACAATTTCTTTCAGGTACAAAGCGCAGGGGATAAGTGCAAAGAAATCCATTGACTCTACGTTCTACCTTCTGCTAGACTTAATCACATTTTTTGATGAATATCATGCTGGTCACGTTGACAGGGCCTTTGATGTAAGTTTCAAGAGTTCTGTTTGAAGTGTAGCCTTCCTAATGCCCTTGAAAGCCCAGAATGTCTCAAATAACATCGCTTTAAAAATTGCATTTAATGAGTTATAAGGGACTGCAATGTTAAAGGAATTTAAAAAGATGTTTCTTTCCTGTTGCTTGATAAACAGGGTGATCTTCCTGGAGCTTTTTTGTAGACATTGAACAAAATATTCTTGTTGCTCAACAAAGTAAGAAGATAAACCAGTAAATGACAATGAAATTTTTTCTCTTGAATGAAAACAGAAGCATTTCATTAATACTTCAAAAAGATACTTTATTAATATATGGTACATAGAATGCTGATTATCTGTCCTGATTCCTGCTTTTCTTTTTGAAGATTATTGAACGCCTGAAGCTTGTACCTCTCAGCCAAGATTGCGTCAAGGAGAGAGTCACTGCCTTCCGGAATTTTAGCGATGAAGTAAGTAATGTCTTGGGTTTAGCTTCTTAAAGCTTTTTGCTTTCTTAAAAGGATCTTAAAACCTTGTCATCTCATAATTCTTATTCTTTAGGAGAGAAAAAGGATGAGATTATTTTGATTTCATACAAGTAGACTCTTGGCTTGCAACTTTTTCTTCTTAATACTGCTCTTTTGAGCACTAGAATTCACTGCCCACAAATCCTGTCTCCTTTTTGAAGAAGGTATCTGCAGATGTGAGCCTCCCTGAACTTTCTGACTTTCATTCAAGAATTCAGAATATTGAAAACTTATATTGCTGGTGTCTTAGTTCTTCTGTGCTTTTAATGGTCACTAAGCATTTGTAGGGTATTTGTTTCCTTCCCTTTAAATTACAGGAGTTAATGGATTTGTGTATTAGCAAATGAAGCATAGTGGAAAGCTGTTACTGTTCTTGAACTGTTTTAACTGGAGGGTGACACTTCTTTTTTAGGCAGTTGTTGTGTGTATTTGGGTGCTTTGGGGGTTTTATCTGACCTGCTGCTATCAAACATGAAGGTGCAGCCATTAGGCATGTCTGTCTCAAAGCTCTGGGTAGTGTTTCTGCTGGATGGTGCACCTATAACTGTTACAGGATTCTGTATAGTAAGGCTCATGGTTCTGTCAACCTGCTTTTGCTGCCATGTGTCTTTTTTTTCCTCCTCCTTTGTATAGATCAAACACAATTTATCTGAGGTCCTTCTTGCCACCATGAATATTTTATTCACCAAGTATAAGAGGATGAAGGGCACAAGCCCAACCACTCCTGCCAGACCCCAGCGGGTAATGGAAGACAGAGATTCGGTAAGAACATAATCCTCACTGCCTGACAAGTTTTCCTATACCCTACTCTGCTGGTTTCAAAAGACTGGGCTTCAAGTAACTGTGAATCTCTAGTGGTCTTGGTTTTGGATTGCTCAGTTGCTTGGTCTGCTGTCCAGTTACTCTCCAGGCTGGTCTCTGATGCCTTCAGCTTTGTGTAAAGAAAGGTTGGAACTGGGTGATTTTTAAGGTCCATTTCAGCCTAAGCCATTCTGAGTCTGATATTGCTTTAAATGACATTGAGCTAATGGAGATATTAGATCTGTATTCACCTCTTAGCAAGAGAAAACTTGTTTCTTAGTGATCAACAGGATCATTTGATAATAAAGCAAAGAAAGTAAAGCCCTTAGATAGTACAGCAAAGTGCAGTGTCTCTAGGATGGTTGATGTTGCTGCTTTGACAACTGAGCTGTTGCTTTCTAAAAACCTGATTCCAACTCCTTTCGTTTTGAGTAAGTGCCCATTTCTGGTGGAAAGGCCTTCCTTGACTCTTCCCCTCAGCTTGCTTCTGTAGTGATGCAGGCCAACGTTCTCCAGGTGAAACACCAAGATACTCGAGCACATCCCCTTGGTGAGCAGCAGCATTGTTCTGCTGCCCCTGCAGGGAGTGGGCAGCTTGCAGCACTGCTTGGTCTGGCTGCCTGTTGAAAGGCATGACAACACAGTGGGTTTGACTTCACTGCTTGAGCTGGTGCAGAGGCATTTCCCCAAAGCCACTGATGGGAGCCTCCACCTCCAGCAAGCTGCAGAACAGGCAGCATTTAAATGGCACAGCCAAATTTCTGAGCACTCACCTGCCAGTGTGTAGGGTTGAGCAGAAGGGTTCACAGCCTAATTCCAGCCAGGTTTGGTCTTGTAACTCTTACTAAGTTAAAGCTTCTGCATGCACTTGAAACCAAGGCCAAACCATTCATCCTGTCTTAACAGATTAGAAAATAAACATCAACTCCTTTTGAGAGTGAAAAACCAACTTGGGCTGTAGCCAGCTTTATTCCAGGCTTTAATCAGCTGCAGAAGTGCCTTTGATCTGTAAATTGTAATATTGGTAAAAGTCTTAGTAGCATTTTTAAATTACACAGAAAAACAAAAGGTAATGGTACATCTTTTGTCTTTGGGGTACAGCCTGTGAGAGCTACAGGATCCTGCCTCACAGGAGTGCTTGCACTCTAGATCAGCAGCACTGGAGAAGGGTACACACTGCTTGGGCTTCTCCCACCTTAAACTCTGCATGTGTGAAGAAGTCCCAGGCTAACACAATCTGTTACTGTGTGTCTTCACAAGGTTGGCGCTGAGCAAAGAGTGCCTTAGCTCCTTGCTTTCCAAGTGAGCTGTTCGTTTTGATTTTGTGATTTCAGTCTTATGCCTCATGTAGAAGGATTTGCCATCTCCATAGAGGTGGAATGCTGTCAGGTGTCAGCTCAGGATGAATACCATGGGCTGGTTGGGAATGGGTTTAGCAGCTTTGCTGGCAGAGGTTTGTGTGGAAGGAGGCCACCATGATGTTGTATCATATCCATGATGTGCTCAGTGTGAACACCACTTCATAAATGTGCTCTGCACTCTGGTGCTATCACAGCTGTGGACATGAACATGGACATTTTACCTTGCTAAAAACCCTTGACAGTTTTCTTTATTTCAGGCTTCAAGTTTTGTTAATCAAGCTCCAGGCCTTGTGATAGGATGTCATGGCAGCAGGGTGTCAGTGATGTTGGGAGCACTGAGTCACAGATCTCTGGCTGCTGTGTGCAATACAAGCTGTGCTTTGCCATCAGAGGGGACAAGAGTCCACTGCCTCTGTCAGGGAGGGGATAAGAGAACAGCTATGTGACTGCAGTGTCACAAGGGAGCATAAATCTGCTAATATAGGATTAGCAAGAGAAAAAATCTACTGCCCTGTAACTCCTGTCTGCCTAAAGATTTGCATGTGCAAAAAAAAAATACCAGGCATGGGCACATTCAAGGTAGTGTAAGAGTGGCTTTAGCATGTGTTGTGCTTTTTTCTTAGCATGAAGAACTTCTTCCAAGACTGCAGGAGCAGGGAATTTAGATTGTTTCAGTTAGGAGGCAATTCAGGCAGTTTTGGTGTGAAGAAATGAGGGCATGACATATGAGGAGAGAAGTGTTTCTTCAGCAAAATCTCATTCATCTGGACAGAGATGGCAGACATGAGCTTTGGCATGCTGTGCATGACAAGAATTTGTCTCCTGAACTTCCCTGGGAGAAGGGCAGCATTTCCATATTCTCTGGGGAAGTAAATTTATGGGGAAATTAGACCCTTTCCAAAGCTTTAACAATCTTGGCACATTGCCCAGTAAACAATGCAAGTGAAAAATTACCTTTCCTTGAAAAGGTTTTTGAAATCCCTGGCTTTTCTTTAGATCCATCAGAACAGACAGATTCAGATCCCTCTGTTCATCAGAAGAAAAGATAGTTGCTGTTTGTAACTGTGAGGCTTATTCTACATAGCCGGGAACAGTGTCTGCCAGAGAGGAAATCAGAGCCCTTGAATTTGTCCTCTGGTGCCAAGCACTGCTCTGCCAACCACCCTGAGCAGGATCCTGCTGCAGTGTGTGGGACTTCAGCAGGAACAGCATGGACCTGGCAGCATGGGAGGGATGGAGAGGAGTAGGACTGCTGGAGCACCCCATGAACCCAATAATGCTCTCTGTTAAACATCTCCTGTCCCACTTCGGAGGTGGACTGGAATTTATTTAGAAAAGAACAGGTTTGGGGTCAGAGCTGGCATTTCTGCATTGTGTTTATTTCAGAATGAAATCACCCAGACTGTGTTTTGAGTATTTTTTCTTTTATGTATATAATTAATTGGTTTTGGGAATGAGGGAACAAAGTCCTGTCCCACTTGGCCTGATCCATTTTATCAGATTTCAGGCAGAGATTGCAGGGAACCCAGCCTGCAGTGCTAGATACCATGGCTGCTGACAGCCCTGACCCAGATGCTGTGAGTGCATGACAGCAATGTCATAGGCTCCTCACCCCAGTCAGGGGTGGTGAACTCTCTGGAGCAGCCCAAGGGCATTATCTTGGCAAAATTAGGTCATGAATGGAATTACTTTTTTCTTTATTATATATGGTCTTATTTAAAATTGCAAGTAACTCTAATGTTCATTAAGTAATTACAGCCAGTAGAACATCTAGACCTCCAGGCCGCTCTTAACCTCTGCAAACCTCTGTTTGTTCTTCCCGAAGTATTGTTTTGATTTTTAAAAATAGGCCAGCTCTGGTATCATTGCTGCTGTAAAGGTAAAGAGAACAGTGACTCACTGCTCCTCAGCCCCTCTTAGTCATGGTGAGAGTTTTTTCCTCTTAATACTTTAACTCCAATCTCAGATACCTTGACATGCTTTTTTTTTTTTTTTTTCATCTACCACCTGTTTTGACCTCCACCGAAAAGCAGCAGCAGCTCAGACGTAATTACACGGCCTCAGTGTGTAACACGTTTGGGAGCAGGCTGGGAGATGGACTGGAACAGAATGAGTGATTTCCAGGCCACCTTGTCAAGTTGCCAGTCCACTGGTGGTAACTGACAGCTTGGGAGGGAAACTGTCCTGGGAGATGTTAGTAATTAGATCAGTCTAGGGAAAACTCCCAGCTTTTCCATTATCAGCCTCCAAAGCTTCTCTGTGGCTGTTGAATAACAGACTGGCTTAACATTATTCTGAAAAAGGGGTGGAATTGGCCAAAAAGGCATCAGGGATGATTTTATAACAGTTCCCAACCATGGAATGGGCTTTGGTCACTTCTCAGTTTGTAAGTTCCTGCTATCAGATTTACCATCCATGTGCCAACAGCAACCTAAAAATCTGTGGCTTTCCCTGGGGTCAGTAGGTGAAAGCAGGATTTGAACAGTGGGATCTTCTAGTAGAGTAATTTTGAGATGCTTAATATTTAAGAAGAAACACCTGTTAGCAGTCTGAACAGTTTTTTACAAAGATTTGGGTTTTCTGTATTCTCTCTCCTACTGTTTATTGGAATGACTTTCCTTTTACTTTAATAACAGTTTTAACAAATGAAACAAATTACTCCTGAATTTCTTCTGCTGTTCTGTAGTCATCTGGTGTGCAGGAGGGGGTTTGATTGCTTTGGGCAAAGGTCTGAGTGGGCTTGTTGCCTCTGCTTTCCTTGTGTTATTGGCAGGAGGAGCCTTTGAGGGGATTGGTATGTTGCAGGTGATGCTGGAGGTCTCTAGGCGTGTGTGGCACCTCTGATTTGTTTCTAGTGCTTCTGCTTTGAGACTAGTAATGCTGCATTTCAACAGGATCAGCTTTATGTTTTGCAAGGTGGGACAGAATCCTGTTGCCCTGGGAAAGCCCACTTCATGCAGAAATCACAGGATTGCTGCAGTTCAGCGATGTCCCACATTGCCGAAAATGTTTTTTCTTAGGTATTTTCAAATAAATGGGATTATTTTTTTAAGCAAAAGGGTAGCTTGACATGCTTTTAATGGTTGGAAAAGGGAATAATTGGATTTTCTTCAAAATGCAGAGATTCCTTTTCCAGAGAGCAGCTCTGAGAAATAAAGATTCCATGTGCTCATTTGAAGAGTATTGTATCATTGTAATTTTTTTTATATATATAATAATGTAACTGTACTTTGTTTTTCTGTTTTTTAGCAACTTCAGTCTCAAGCTCGTGCACTGATAATGTTTGCTGGGATGATCCCATACAGAACATCGGGAGACACGAATGCAAGACTGGTGCAAATGGAGATCCTTATGAATTAGCAGAGCAGCTTTGCCTGAGGTTGCAGCAGCCTGTGCCTGTCTTTAGTATGTTCAGGGGGCCCATGGGACCAGTGTCATTTTGTATTCTGTATTTTTGTTGATGGAAATAAATTTCTTTGGTTTTGATATTTGTTTTTGACATTTTCATTTTCACTGATTCTTGTGTTTTTATGTTTTTATTAATTTTATTTTCAATTGGTTTACATTTAGAAATTTATTCTTAATTAGTTAATAGGCTATGCAGAAAAAGAAGTCATAGCTCTGCAGTAGGGACACAAATATGGGATTTTATAGGAGAAGAGGAAATGGAGAAGAAAACTTTGATTTACTGCTTAATGAACTTACAGCTGAGAAACTTTAGGGGGTTTTGAATGCATGTTAAGTGTTAAAAATGTGTCTGATGCCCCACCCACCCCTGTGACACTGCCATCAGTCCACCCCGTTGTCTCGTGTGGCGCATGTGCTGCTGCAGTGCTGGTGAGCTCTGTGTGCTGCACAGACCCCTCCATGCTGAACCAGGTGCTCACAGCCCTGGGCCTCTGCTGAAGCTTTTGCAGGAGCAGCTGAGTTGGAAACAGGTATATTTTGGTAGGAGAGTTTTTTGTGAGCAACACATTGAGTCAGTTGCATTCTAAGTGGGCCCCTGTTGAGTTCCCCAGAAGTGAGGAGTCTGAACCAGAGAGGCCCAGGTGTGGTTGTGTTGGGTCTGGGTGGATATTACTGTTGGTGTAGCAGGAAACCTGAGCCCTGCAAAAGCAAGGGCTTGAAAAATGGTTACCTTTAAATGTTTTGAGCTCCAATTAAATAAGAGTGAAAGCCCAAGGAGCGTGTTATAGTAGAAACTTTTATTTTTAATATAACTGCCTATCTTTGAAAAAAAATTGGAGGAATATTGGTGGTTCCTCTTGCTGCTCCCCTGCTGCTGTCTCACCCTTTTGTGTTACTGGGATAAGAGAACGTGGAGTTTGGAATGCAGACCAGGCAGCAAAATGTAGGTGCTGATTTCAGCCTTTGTATGTTAATAGTGATCATGGGAGAGAATTCATCTCCACTTTGCAATGTCTTAGTTTACTGGCATGGAGGAATATCTGACTGACATGATGACAGTTTTTCAATTACTTTTTTCACCAGCAATGTTGTACCATAAGTTTTGTCCACCTTTTGGACAGGAAGCAAAGGGCTTGCCAGCCCCCCCAATCCGTGTCTGTCAGCATTAGCACACCAGCTGCTGGGTTCCCAGAGGATAGAGCTAGGGATTGTGTACAGCACCAAGTGCTCCTGTAGCGTGGCCAGGATTGTCCCAGCTGAAGGCTGAGAGAGATGTGGACAACACCCTGCAAGTAAAGGAGCCTTGGTGAGTTACCAAGGAGCTATTTGGGGGTGGGAGCTGGGTAGAATTGCTTGACAAACTTGTCAACAGGTAAGTGTGGAAAGCTGTATTGGCTGTTAACGTTTCTGGCATATTTGTGTGGAAATGCTTCTTGGCATATCTCAGGTAAGATTTGATCCCATTCCCTAGAGAACAGGCACCCTGCCTGTTGTTTGTGGACAGTGGTGGTGGGGCCAGGGCTGCCCCACATGCAGTCCTGCAGGATCACCCTGCTCCTGTGTTTTCCTTTCTGGTGCTCAGCCCCTGTCCCTGAGTTACTCCCAGCATCAAACCACCTCCTATACAGAGTCTGGCAAGTCTGCACCTGTCCTCAGGCAACTACTGACCTGAGCAAGAGAGGGACAATGTTTACTGGAGTCTGGGAAGGGTGAGGGCCACCTTCCCTGCCGTTAACTCCCTCTCCCTGCCCTGCCATTCGTGCAGGCCGAAAAATCCTTTGGGCTCAGCTCTTACTGCTGCCATTTCAGGACCTTGTTCTCCTGTCTCTTGCCCTTCCCCTGCTTAGGAGACCTATCATGCTATCTCACTGGCATGTTCTGATGTCCAGTGTTGAACCTACAAGCAGTACATTACCCTTTCTCTATCTGCCTTTTGAGGAGGCTAAAGCAGGTGCTTTCTGGTGCTTATCAGCCTTCTTGGGTGTTGGTAAAAGGGAAAGTTGATGTCTGTGTATAGATTGCTCCCTTTGTGCCCAGTGGTTGACACTCCAGCCTTTGGTCCCTTTTTAAGCCAATCAGAAACTGAATCATTTCATGCTTTCAAAATCCAAGATGATCCTTCTGTGATGGACAGATGGGAAATAACCCCAGGGAGTCCAAGTCCCGAGACTACCCTGAAAAGGTAAGACCAGCCCCATTTCAGTCAAGATAAGAGATTGTGGGTATAACAGAAAGTGCCACAGATATTTGGAGTTAGTTTGTTACTTGTTGTTTGCCCTGTGATTTCTTCTTAGGTTTGAGCAGGTGGTGGATGTTTCATCCCATCCATCTTCCACATTCCCCAGAGTGGCAGATTCCAGCTCAGTGTCTGAGCCTGGCTCTGGCAAACCTGACTCCTCTGCATGACTTCAAGGGCTTTGCTGCTTTGAGGTAGATGCTGATGCATATACTGGTGCTTTGCTGAATAAGGCACCCCCATGGTTTTCCAGATGTCCCTCTTTTTCCTCCACCTTATGCTTATTCTGTTGGAGAAGACAACCAGCTTCTGCTCCCTCAGGTTTTGCATCATCACCCTCTGACTTTGCTAATTTACAAGTTTAGCCTTTTCTAAATAACTTATGTGCTGGAAGGGTTTTTTGGGTGTCATTAAACTCATGTCTTGTGTTTGGTATAGCCTGTTCAAAGGTGGTGCCACTATGCACTGCCTTTACAACAGGGAGTAAGTAGTGCACAGTGTGCAGCAGTGCAAGGGATGTTTATTTGAGCTGAATTCATTCTGAGTAAAAATGGACATATCTTTTCTAAGTCAGTGGAGCTCTGCTCTCTATACACAAAGCAAGCACAAATTAGGTTTAGGATAATTCCATCTGCTTTTTCCTACTGTGAGACTAATCCCTGGCATTAAAGATCCTCCAGGTAGATGAGATGCATCCGAAGGGTGACTCACTGGTTTGAGTCAAACACAGCTGAAGCTTGTGTTGCTGCAGGAGATTAGAGGAAAAAGTGAAAAGGTGTTTGCTGTGAGAGCGTGTGACAATCTTGCTCTGATGTGGATGCAGCAGAGGCAGGCAGTCTCCATTTCTGTGCCCCACAATTTGCATGGCTCTGTGGTTCTGAAACATCCACACATGCTGCAATACCAGCACAGCAGCTCCTAAAGCTTTATAGACTGCACCACCTCCAAGGACCAAGGGCTGAGTGATGAGATCTGGATTTACAGGGGAGTTGCAGGGAAATCTAGAAATACTCGCTGTAAACTTCTGCTCTGTGTTACCTGTCCAGTAGGGAAAAAATTAGTTTACCAGAGTTAACCTGGTAAAAACTACACTGAGCTAAGGGAAGACAGTCAGCTTCTGTGGGAACTGCACTGCTGAAATGTGCCTTGAGGGCCTCCTAAACACTGTCAGAAAACTAGTGTCAGTGGGTCTTATCTTCTCAGCTGTCTCTGAGATTTTTCTAGTCCAGAAAATCAATCCTCTTAAGTATTTTCATCATTACCCCAGAGTATGCTGGTCATAGTCAGGGTACAGCCTATGGGTTACATTCCTGCTCCTCTGCCTTTTCTTGGATTTCCCTGCTGAATGCAGATTCTGCATCTCAATCTGATTTTTTGTTGTGTTTCCAGACCCTCTGGCTGGAATAGACCTGCTAAATGAAGTGGCTTCTCTGTACATCACCATTTCCTACAACTACTGTGTTTGTCCAAGACATTGCTTGGTCCTTGTTCCTCGCAGGAGCTGAAGGAACTGTGTTCAGAAAAAGTTAATTCAATTAACTTTTGGTTTTGTTACTCTCAGAACCCTTGTCACCCCAGCCTCTCAAAGAAGTAAAATGTTTTCCTTCTAGCCTGGAAGAAGTAAAGGGATACTGTTAATTCCAGTTCTCTGTCCCTGGGTGGGACAGCTCTCAAATACTGCCTCTGTTCATGTCCCTATACCAGCATTTTTGTCCTCTTTCTCTCTGGGTTTGAAGGGTGGAAGGATGGAAATGGTGTCTGGAAGAGATAGATGGGAGATGAACTCTGTGTTCCCACTGGGAAAGGTTATTGGCAGGTGGCTGAATAATCATCTCTTTTTCTCTTCTCAGGCTTCCTTTGCTGCGGTGCTGAGAAATTGAGTCTGCTCTGCTTGGTGGGTTTGCAGTGCCGAGCCCCTGCATCGTTTGTGTGTCCTGTGTCACTCAGGGCGGTAGGTTCCCTCTTCCACAGGGATGGAAACAGGTCAATTAAAGCCTCCTTAAAGCCTGTTGGAATTAAACACTTTGGCAGTCTTTAAAAGAAGCTGTGTAATGCACTGCACCTTGCTCTGCTTATCTCGATTTGGGGTTCATTTGATGCATTTTATATCCAGAACAAACTGGGGGATCGGCAGGAAGTGAGGGAAAGCCCTGCAGAAACAACTTGGTACCTCTTCCCTGTGAGTGGAGGGAGGTGCAGCAGAGCTCCCCTCCCTGCCCGCAGCTCCCAGCGCCGCTCGGCCCCGGTATTGTTGCTGCAGCTGGTGTTGTGAATCAGGCCGACGACAAGCGCTTCCTACAATCCGGCTATTTCACTACACCAGGGTTGCATCATACCACTCGCTTCGCTCTTCGCCTGCCTCTGGAGCCCTCCTGTCTCTTCCGGAGCATCTCTGACTGTGCTGTGTTTAACAGACCCCCCACTTAAGAGAATGATTTGTGCTGTTTTGGGCAAATCAGCGGGTTTGATGAAACAATGAGGTTCTAAAATAAAGCCGTTTCTGCTGGGTGTGAGTCTGATGGTGCATCTGTCATGAGAGGAAGCCGGTGTCCACTTTGTGGAGGGTGTTGTGTGAAGTGCTGGGGTGAGGCTCTTTCCTGGTCCCCACCTCGCCCTTGTCCCTGCTCTCCAGGCTCCGACGTGTCCTGCAGTGCTGTGAGGGCTGAGCACGGATGCAGAGCGGGCTGCCTGCCCTCAGCTTCCCGGTAAGCGGCTGCGCGGGGCTTGGGTGATCACGGCCATCTGCCCACAAACAAGGGGCTGGAGCAAGTCCTCAAAAATCAGGTCAAAATTTGTGTGTGAATGGAGAGAGAGCCAGAGGCGGCAGGGCAGGCAGGCCCAATTTTCCATTAACTTGCAAAGCCACACAGAGCTGAAATTCCAATGGACTGCCCTCAAATTTTATTGCTGGCCTTGTTTGCTGTCTTTGCTGATCTTATCTGTAACTGCTTTGGTGGCACATGTGACAGGGGCTGCAGGGTGTAACAGGCACCCATCCCTCCCCCTGTCCTCGCCTGCTGTGGCTGTGGGGTTACGGGCACACAGCTTCAGCTCGTGTTTTGTGTGAGAGGAGCAAGTGGCTTATTAACTCAGGGGTGGGGCTGGGGGCAATTCTGAGCCCTGGGTGCTCAGTGGTATCCTGTCCCTGGGTCGGGAGGGGAAGGGGGCTGTGGGACCCTGGGCATCTCTGCTGCCTGGTACTGAGAGCTGCCAGCTCCTGGCCCTGGACAAGCACAGACAGACTTACACTGCTCTGTGCACCCTGGCTTCTCCAGCCCCCTGGAATCCCTCAGATCCCTTGATATCATGCTCCCCTCTTCCCTCAAGTTTCACTGTGAGATAAAGGTGCCATTCCCTCCCCACATCCGGCCCAGCTCAATGCCACAGGCAGCATCTTGGAGACCAGCCAAAATGATTTACGAGATCTGACGGGTCTGGGGCAGTATCCCAGGGAAGGGCGAGTGTGCGTGGGAGTCTTGCTCCCTTTTTCCATAATAAATCCCTGTGGGAACTGAATGTTCCTGGGTTGGGGCCAGAGGCAAACTCAGCGCTGCATTTCTCTGCTGATCTGTCCTTGGGACTTAATCTCAAATCCGTTATCGCTGCCCCCATCGAGCGCTGGGAGGCAGTGATGCCCGTTATGGTGGTTTTGGTATCCCTTCCAGCTATTTTTTTCCCCCTGACCAGCTCGGGGTGGTTTAAGCTGATTGCTTTCCTCTATTAGCATCAGTGGTGGGTGTGTGCTGGTCACCTCGCTCCGGTTTTGCGGGGTATAAAGCCGGCAAGCCCCTCTCCACCCTGTCCCCCACCTGGCAGGCTCCTGGACAGGGCAATGGCCGAGCTGTCCATCCCAGACCTGCCCCCGGCCCGCTGCAGTGGCCGCTTCACCATCAGCACCCTCCTGGGCATGGAGGAGGGGGGCCGGGGTCCCTACACACCCACTGAGGGGTCCAGCTGTGACAGCATCCAGCCCACCCACCTGTCCAGCAGCACCCTCTGCACCAGGACCTTCGGCTACAACACTGTGGATGTGGTGCCAGCCTACGAGCACTATGCCAACAGCAAGGGGGTGGGTGACCCCAGGAAGGGCAGGCCCTCGCTGGCTGACCTGCACTCCATCCTCAAGGTAACGGGGCTTTGCCGTACCCACAGCATCTCCGGCATCCACTGGCCATGCTGCTGGTCCCTGCAATGTGTCTGTGGTGGGTCACTGTGTCTCCTGCCTCTTGGTGCCATAACTGGTGCTGTGCTGACTGCACATCCCCAAGAAGGCCCTGGGAGAAGCCAGAGAATCCAGCTGTGTGCTCAACCAGAGCGCTGCCTCCAGGGACAGCTGCCTGAAGTCCACCCTCACCTGCCTTCCCCTTGTCCCACAGCCTGACCCGGGCCGCCTTCGCACGCCGGTGTGTGACGTACAGCAGAGCAATGGGCTGCCAGAGGCCGGCACAGAGGCCGGGCTGGAGGAGGCAGAAGGGGAGCCAGGCAGAGATTCCGAGCCAGAACCTGTCCGCTTTGGATGGGTGAAGGGCGTCATGGTGAGTGTGATCCATCCCCCACAGAGCATCCTCCTGCCCTCCTACCCTCTAAGCATTTTACTCTTGTTCCATTTTTTCCCAAATATTTTTGCAAGCACATGTGCTTTGAGCAATTCCCTGCCCTCCTTGGTGGGATGATTTTCTCTGAGGAGCGGCAGAGCTGGCATGGTTTGGCCATCTCCAGGTGTCAATGCCCTGATGGCCAGTTCCCCTCTGTCCCCCCCAGATTCGCTGCATGCTGAACATTTGGGGAGTTATCCTCTACTTGCGCTTGCCCTGGATCACCGCCCAGGCAGGAATCGGTGGGTGCTGCGGTTCACCGTGGGCTGGACAGTGGCACTGGGAGCATCATCACCCAAACACCTGGGGGGTGGTGGGACTCCTAGGGAAGGCTGTGGGGCTGGGGGATACAGGAGTGAAGCAATGTCCTTTCCCCACAGCCCTGACGTGGCTCATCATCCTCATGTCTGTGACAGTGACCACCATAACTGGCTTATCCATCTCTGCCATATCCACCAATGGCAAAGTGAAGTCAGGTAATGTGTTCCCTCCCAGCCACTCCAGGGGTCTCTTTATCCTGGGGCTGCCCCATGGATGTGAGCTCCTGGCATGGGCTGTTAGGTGTGTGGGGACCCCAAAAATGTGGGGGGAGCAGTAATGCCATGGGGTGTTCCCTGCCTCAGGAGGCACCTACTTCCTCATCTCGCGGAGCCTCGGGCCAGAGCTGGGCGGCTCCATTGGGCTGATCTTTGCCTTTGCAAACGCTGTGGCCGTGGCCATGCACACAGTGGGCTTTGCTGAAACTGTCCGGGACTTGCTGCAGGTAAGAAAGCAGCTCTGTGTCCTCTGGGTCCCAATATAGCCCCTACCCCTTCTTCCCCACCTTCTCCTTGCACAACCTGTGTTGATTATCAATATTTGTGTTATCATTAGACCACTGATAATCAAACAGTGGCTGCTAAAACTCATGGAAAAACTAGTGGTTTGGTAAGGAAGAGCATTATTTCCACATTGTGAATAGTTCCCCTCCCCCAGGAGCACAATTCCCTCATCGTGGACCCCACCAATGACATCCGAATCATTGGGGTCATCACTGTGACGGTGCTGCTGGGCATCTCCCTGGCTGGCATGGAATGGGAGGCCAAGGTAACCCTCACTCCTGCTCACATTTTTCTCTTGGCCTGATAAGAGCTGTCCCTGCTGCCCATCAGGCATCTGAGAAGCACAGGACTCCTGGAGTTCCCCAAAAATGGGCATGGGTTTCTCCTAATGCATTCTTCACTCTTTCTGTGCCCAAGTGCCCAATCCTTCAGCTGGCTCTTTCTGGTCTGGCAGGCACAGATACTGTTCTTCCTGGTGATCTTGGTTTCCTTCATTAACTACCTGGTGGGGACAGTGATCCCAGCCACCGCTGAGAAGCAAGCAAAGGGCTTCTTCAGCTACCGAGGTGGGTCCACCACTGGCTGGGTTGCACTCAGCAGGTCCAAGTGCATCTCTGGAGCCTGGCTCTTTGCTGCAGTTGGGGGAGATGTTTGCTATGGGAAGGTGCCCCTTTCTGAGGGATGTGATTAAAAGCACAGTGTCCCCTCCCACGGGGTCCCTTCCATCAGCACTATGCACCCCCAGTGCTGAGGTGTTTTAGCCAGGAATAAAGTAGCCAATGCTTTTTCCTCTGCTTCCTTCCCAGCTGATATCTTTGCTCAGAACTTTGTGCCCAACTGGCGTGGACCTGAGGGCTCCTTCTTTGGCTTGTTTTCCATTTTCTTCCCGTCAGCAACCGGCATCCTGGCCGGGGCCAACATTTCTGGTGACCTGAAGGTGGGTTGTGACTCCTTGCTGCCTGAACCAGAACCAGTGTTTCCCAGGGCTCAAGCCCTGTTTTCCCTGGTGCTTTCATTTTGATCCAGCAGTTAGATTTTATTTCTTCTTGAAACTTTGGGCTCAGCCAGGAGGTGCTCTGTGGCTTTGTGATACAGTGAATTAAAATTCCTCTTCTACAGCAGCCATAAATAAACTGCCTACATTAGCACTGCTGCTGGAAAGCTGTCTTACATATCTCTGCAACTCCCTTGGGCAGGATCCTGCCGTGGCCATCCCCAAGGGCACCTTGATGGCCATCTTCTGGACCACTATGTCCTACCTGGTGCTTTCCGCTACCATTGGTAAGCAGCATGTCCTCAGGTGCAGTGGTGGCCTGGGAGGATGCAGGTGGGTAGGAGCCAGGAGCCAGCCATTGACACTGGCACCGAGACCCTGGTGTGAGTGCCACAGGTGCCAGACCTTGTTCCTACTCCCACGGGGGGCAAAGTCATCCTGGGTGGGCAGTGGAGCTCATGGCATTGCTCAAAACCATTGTGCACTGGGGCAGGAACTTGAGAGCTGTCACAGGCAACGGGATGTGGGGCTGGGCTTCATAAAACCATGGAGAGGTGCCAGCCCTGCTCTAGCCCTGTGTCCCCCCAGGTGCCTGTGTGGTCCGAGATGCCTCAGGCAGCCTGAATGACAGCGTGGCCGTGGGCTCGCCGGGCTGTGAGGGACTGGCCTGCAGCTTTGGCTGGAACTTCACTGCCTGCACCCAGCAGCAGAGCTGCCGATATGGGCTCAGCAACTACTACCAGGTACTGCTCAGAACCATCACCGAGCCCCGTTCCTGCTCCTGGCCAGGTTTGTGCTGCAGTGGGTGGGTTTCCAGGTCAGCTGCAAACCTGACATCCTGGGGGGCACCCATGCTCTTGAAACAGCCATGTTTTAACAGGAAGACACCAGGGAGTGGGCTTTTGGATGTGGCTGGACTTTGCTGCCCGGATAATGTTAAAGAAAATGCAGCAGGATGGGGCGTGGAGCTGGAAGTCCCTCAGGGCTGGGGTGGAGGTTGGTGCACCAGGGACGCTGGGGTTCCTGATCCCCTGGTTTTCATGCAGAGCATGAGTATGGTGTCTGGATTTGGCCCCCTCATTACAGCAGGGATCTTTGGTGCTACCCTCTCCTCGGCATTGGCCTGCCTTGTCTCAGCCCCCAAAGTCTTCCAGGTGAGGGAGTGGTGTCTGCACGCCCCAGCTCCTCTCTCTAAGCTCAGCAGTGGGTGATGCTCCTTGGTGCAGGGCTCTGCATCCATGCTGCTGTCAACACAGGGCATGTGCCCAGTTCAGGCCTTGCTCTTATGGATGCAGGAGCCACCAGGGCACTGCCATCCCATGTCCCTGGCAAAGCCTGCTGTCCCCACTGCATCTCTCCTTGCAGTGTCTCTGCAAGGACCAGCTCTATCCTCTCATCGGCTTCTTCGGGAAGGGCTACGGGAGGAACAGCGAGCCCATCCGTGGCTACATGCTTACCTATGCCATTGCCATTGGCTTTATCCTCATTGGTAGGTGGATATTTTACTGTATTTTGCTGTCAGTACTGCCTTGTTGCCCCGGTGCCCTCCTAGAGCTTGCCACCAGCAGGGTGGCTCAGTCCCCACAACGAACAGCTGACTCTCCTTCTCCTCCCACAGCTGAGCTCAATGCCATTGCCCCCATCATCTCCAACTTCTTCCTCTGCTCCTACGCCCTCATCAACTTCAGCTGCTTCCACGCCTCCATCACCAACTCCCCAGGTGGGCTGTGCCAGCCCCTCCGTGCCCTGCGGCGGCCGGCTCCGCGTGCGGCTCCCCCTCCCGGCAGCGCCGCTGTGTGTGTTTGCGTGCAGGCTGGCGACCCTCCTTTCGGTATTACAGCAAGTGGGCTGCGCTCTTTGGAGCCGCGGTCTCAGTGGTGATCATGTTCCTGCTGACCTGGTGGGCAGCCCTCATTGCCTTCAGCATCGTCATCTTCCTCCTGGGATATGTCCTCTACAAAAAGCCAGGTGGGTGGTGGTAATCTGGCACCAGCGATGCCCCAGAGGGTGTCTGGCCCTGTTGCTAATCCACCTTCCCTGTGCAGATGTCAACTGGGGCTCCTCCATGCAAGCCAGTTCCTACAACATGGCCCTCAACTACTCAGTGGGGCTGACTGAAGTGGATGAGCACATCAAGAACTACAGGCAAGGGCAGCTCATTGCAGTGCTGGGCACAGAGGGAGTGAGATGAAGAGCCAGCTTCTGTCTCTGGTAAACCCAGGGAGGCTTTGTGCCCATGGCCCCATCCTCACCACCAACCTCAGTAACCAGGAGCTACAGCAAAATGTGCCTGTCTCCAAAATCCCACATCTGTGCCATGTAAGGTAGAAAACTGGGCAAACCCTGCCCTCCCTGTACCAGGCAGACACAGGCACATTGGTCTCATCTGATATAAAAAGACCAAAGAGTGAGACTGGACCCTCAGGCCACATGTTTTCTAATTCTAAAGATGCTCCCTATAGTTGCCACTGGCCAAGCACAGGAGAAGAGACATGGCTCTTTACAAGATGCTGGATGGCTCCAAGGTACCATTCCTCACTTCCCTTTTCCCCTGCCTGCAGACCGCAGTGCCTGGTGCTGACCGGCCCACCCAACTTCCGCCCGGCGCTGGTGGATTTTGTGGGGACTTTCACCAAGAACCTCAGCCTGATGCTCTGCGGCAACGTGCTGATTGTGAGTCACCTGCAGGAGCTGGGTGGTTCCTTCTCCTGGGGGCTATGGCCACTGGTGGGTGGTGGGCTGAGAAATCCAGGTGGGCTCACAGGGTGGAGATAGAAATGTGCCCACTTGTGTGCTGCTGGCCGATGAAATGTGTCAACTGGAAGCCTGTCTGTGTTGTTAAGCAATACTGAAGCATCAGGATGTCCCTGTGGGCTTATGGCTTCTGTTTGCCAGTTAATTGGGGAAGATTTGGAAGGATGAAGTTGCTCAGAGGACAGGAGGGTCCTGCAGCCCTGAAGTCTCCAGAGCAATTGGGTGCAGTAAGAACCAGCTCATCTGCACCCACAGGACTGTTGGGATTGTGTGCACTGGCTGTCGACTCCCTGGATTCACTGGTTTTCTTGGCTGTGATTGTACCCTCCCATGTGTGCAGTGGTTACATCCAACTCTTGCCAATGATTTGGGGAGAGAGGAGTTAGGAGTCCCTGGTGGCAAGACCAGCAGTTGGAAGGGGTTGCCTGAGCTCTTGCCCCTGATTCCTGCAGGGACCACGGAAGCAGAAGATGCCGGAATCCCAGCTGATAGCAGACGGCCACACTAAGTGGCTGATGAAGAGGAAGATCAAAGCTTTCTACACGGATGTGGTGGCTGAGGATTTGAGAAGCGGTGTCCAAATGCTCATCCAGGTACAGCCATCACTGGCCTTCCAGCAGCAGGGTCTCCTCTTTGTCACAGATGGGGCAGCTCTGACCCCCCTTCACAGTCTGCAGGCATGCCCCTTTGTGTTGCTCCCCCATGCAGTGGACTGATACCACCTGGCGCTGTCCATCTGTCCCTGCAGAGGGGTCTCATGGGGACATCTATCCATAGGCTGCTGGCCTCGGGAAGATGAGACCTAACATCTTAGTGCTGGGCTACAAGAGGAACTGGCGGACGGCATCTCCACAGAGCCTGGAGGACTACGTGGGCATCCTGCAGTACGGCCCCGCTGGCTCCTCCTCCGCCTCTCGGGGACACCTGGCGGTGGCCCCGCAGTCACTGACAGCTGCAGCCGTGTGCAGTGTCCAGCTGGCAGTGCCATCCCCCATTAACTGCCTCCTCCTCCCTCCCTCCAGCGACGCCTTCGATTTCAAGTACGGTGTGTGCTTAATGCGGATGAAGGAAGGGCTGAATGTTTCCCGAGTGCTGCAGGCACATGGTGAGTGGTTCTGGGTGGCCAGGGATGCACACAGACATGGAGCTGTGGGATGTGCCAGCCAGCACCATGTCCCCAAAGGTCACAGTCCTGGCAGGACAGCACTACTCTGCTGGGATCAAAGGGGATGAGGACAGTGAGGCACTGCTGTGCTGCCCTTGCTCCTCTCCTCCCTCCTCAGTTAACCCCACATTCGAGGCAGCAGAGCATCCCAAGAATGGCACTGGCAGCAGAGCAGCCCCAGGCACAGGTAGGCTGGTCCTGGCTTGTGACTGCCCAGAGCCTCCCTAGCTCTGGGGATTATTTTGCAGGCAGGGTGGTGGTTTCAAGCACTGATGGGGAGAAAGTGATGGCCTTTCATCTGTGGCCAGTGGTGCCCTTTGCTGACACCAGGACCGTCTTGCCCCCTCAGTGGACCCCACCACCTTGGCCAGTGAGCAGCAGGCGAGCACCATCTTCCAGAGCGAGCAGGGCAAGAAGACCATTGACATTTACTGGCTCTTTGATGATGGAGGTAACCTTCACCTTGTACCTGTCCAGACAATGTGACCCCAGCACCTCCACCGCGGTGCCCAGGAGGGCTCAGTCCCTGCCAAATGGGGCCAGGCCTTTGGCATCAAGGAAACACTGGTGAGCCTGGGGGTCACTGCTGCATCTCCCGCTGGGTGTTTTGGGGACAGGTCTCACGCTGCTCATCCCCTACCTCCTGGGGCGCAAGAAGAGATGGGGAAAGTGCAAAATCCGGGTGTTTGTTGGTGGGCAGATCAACAGGATGGACGAGGAGAGGAAGGCGTAAGTGCTGGCAGCTCTTGTACCTCATAGCCACTTGGCCACTGCCACTGTCCCCTGGGTGGTAACACAAGCTGCTTCCCATGCTGCTGAGCCCTCCCAGCTTTGCCATAATAGGATCTGTGAGCTCTGACCTGGCTGCTTTGCCTCATTTTTCTGGAAATCAATATGGCTGCAGAGTGGGAAAACCCAAAGTACAAACTGAGGCCAGCAGCAGTGTTTTCTGCTGTGGCAGATCCCTGTAAGAGCTACTATTCTCTGCTAACTTTGGAAAAATGTGTCATTTTCCCTCCATTAGGATTGTCTCTCTGCTGAGCAAGTTCCGCCTTGGCTTCCATGAGGTCCACATCCTCCCTGACATCAACCAGAAACCCCGGCCAGAGCAGTAACCACCCCCCTCCCCTTCCCTGTGCCCCCCCAGCACCTCCAAACCTGCCCAGACCCTCTTCCTCGGCACTGTCTGCTTGTGTTACAGCATCAAGAGGTTTGACGAACTCATCGCTCCCTTCAGGCTGAACGATGGCTTCAAAGATGAGGCCACAGTGAATGAGATGAGACAGGGCTGTCCCTGGAAGATTTCTGATGAGGAGGTTGATAAAAACAGAGCCAAGGTAGCACCACTGCCAGGGAAGCTCCTGCAAAGGGCCTCCTGCTTTTTAGATAAAATTCAGTCTTTCTGGAAACGATTTTTTTAGGTTTCTCAATGCTCTTTGCTCCACAGTCACTCCGACAAGTGAGGCTGAATGAAATTTTGCTGGATTACTCACGGGATGCAGCACTCATAGCCATGTAGGTGCCAGTAATGCCCTCATACCCATTTCTTGCCCCATGAAAATAATCCCTCTGGATGTTCACCCCACCCTGGGCGGGGAGATCCTGCACAGACACCCTAATGCTGTGGTGAGACAGTGCTGCACCACAGGGAAAAGCCCTTGGAAGACACCAAGGTCTCCAGCCTGGGTCCTGTCGGGTGGGAGGATGTGGTGTTGTCCCTTTTTAGGGAAATAATCTGCAATGGACTGAGAAAGGGGCTGTGGCAGGGCTCTGTGGCAGCCCTGCCTCACGGCCCTTGCTGTGCCGCAGCACTCCGCCCATCGGCAGGAAGGGCCGCTGCCCCAGCTCCCTCTACATGGCCTGGCTCGAGACCCTCTCGCAGGACCTCAGACCCCCCATCATCCTCACACGAGGAAACCAAGAGAATGTGCTGACCTTTTACTGTCAATAAAGCCTCCTGGATCCCCGATGACGTGGGATGTGAATTTTTCAGGCCAGTTTTGATCCTGGAGCACTCTCCTCTGGGAGTCTGGGGGCACAGTGAAGGCATGGTGGAAATGTCCACCCTCTTACAAACACTTGTCTGGCCCGTCTCGGGCCCTGATGGCTGTACATCAATAAACAGCAATGCTGGCCCTGCAGTGCAGGTACTGCTCTGGCTTGGGGTTAGCCAGAGCCAGGCAGGGGAGCTGTGGGATCCTGCACCTGCCTGCCCAGGAGAGCCCAAGTGGTGTGCAGGGACTGAACGCTGGCCCCAGCAAAGCCACTGGCCCAGGGTGGGAACAGCCCCAGGGGCTGGGAGCAGGTCAGCAGCAAGCCTAAGGGCTGCAGGGTCCCAGCATGTCCCCAATAACTGAGCAGCAGTGAGATGTCACCTCTGACTGTGGTGCCTGGCTGCAGTTGCAGGTCCAGCTCCTAACGGAGACAACATTTACCAGCAGAACCAGGACATTTCTGGTGCAGATGGCCCCAAGCAAAGCAGGAACACAGCTCATTTGCAAAAGCACAATCCAGTCCCCCTTGTCATGCTGCAGAAGAAACACACAACATTCATTCACCTCAAGAGTTACAGAATTTACTGATAATCACCACCAGGATTAGGAGTGTCAGTAGAAAAATAAAATGTACAGAATTTTTAATCATACAAAGATTTGTTCATGTTGGCCACAGCTGTGAGCAAGAGGAAGCCAGGTGGGAGCAGGGGGGATGTCACAGGGAGCAGAGCCACAAGCCTTGACATAAGCAGGTGTTCCTCCAGGGCAGGCAGCTTCTCCAGAAGGTGTTTCCATAACCAGCACATTGGCTGGGCTCACCAGCAGAGGCTCACAGCACTGCTGAGCCCAGGACACCTCAGTGTTGACATTTTTGCCAGCTCTTTGCAGTTTTTGGCAAGCTTGACTGAGCAAAGTCTACCAACACCTGATGAAAACTGAAGGGATTCCTCCACATGCCTCACTTGGAATAAAGGAAAGGGAAGGCCAAACCAATGAGGGGAGGAAACTGCCACCAGTGCTTCAATTGCCATCTGGTGCTTCAATTCAAGGCTACTCCTCATTTCTGTTTAGCTCTGGTTTTACTAGAGAGGGAGTTTGCCAGCAGCAGCCAGCAGAGTGGAGGATGCTCTGTATGAGCACCAAGGTGACACAAAGAACTTGCCTGCTGTGCTAATATGCCAAGACAAACCAGCTGATTGTCCACCTTTTATGCAGGAATTCCCTGAAAATTTCACAGCATCCAGGCACAGAGAGACATTGCCAGCTCCAAACACTCCAAAGAGGGTCAAGCTGCCCTCTCTTCAAGTAAACCAGAACCCCCTCAAAACAGACTCTTGGAGATCCCAAGGGATAGAAAACAGGAGGTCTTCAGTTCACCCAGCACTGAGTGACTTTACCAAGCAATTTTTCACGTTCTGAGCTCTGTAAGCCCCATTTGTGTCCTGCACCCCTCAGCCCTGTTCCTGCAAGGAAACCTCCTCTTGCTCTAGCACAGGGCAAATAGATAAAGTGCTTTCTCAGTTGCAATCAGCTTAATGGCTACTGAGTGGTGCCAGGCACCAGGACAGGGTAAAGGAGAGCACAGCAGGTGCTCAGGACATTGGTTTCTGGTGTCACCCGAAAGGTAATGCCAGACCCACCCTATCCAAATTCCATGAGATACTTTTAATCCACCCAGGAAAACACAGGATAACTCCTGTGAATTAAACAGTGCACTCTGCACACATGCTAAAGTACGAAGTGGGAAGGGGGAAAAGAAAGAAAGTTTAATCCTTCTTCTTCATTGTTTCTGCCCTGGCAGGAGAACTGGCTCTCTAGAAGCAGCATAGCACACAGGGCTCTCCACAGATCCAGTGTTTAGTATATGTTACACCCCTTGGACCTCACCCACCCAAGGAGAAGGATTCACATTAAATTATTTCCCAAACTGAGCATCTATATTCCCTGAATTAACACAGGCTAAAATTTAGAGGAATCTCAATAAGTAGCACCTGCAAAACACCTCTCACAGTTGACAGACCGCTCCTGAGAAGCCTGTGCATAGAGAAACCCTTTTCCATGACAACCACAATGCCCTGGTTGAAGCATCACAGAATCAATTCAGTTTAGAAAAGCCCTCTGAGAGCGAGTCCAACCTTTGACTGGTCACCACATCATCCAGATCATGGCACTAAGTGCCATAGCCAGTCATTTCAGCACTGAGGACGTGGGCTCACGGTGGATAAATAGCCCTAGGAAATGCTGCAGGTACAAAAGGAACTGATTTGGAAACCAGAGGAATTCAATGAAGACACAGATGGGAACTGTCCCCTGAAAGGCTGGACGCAGACAGTGCTTTCCCTCTGCAGCCCATATGGTGTGAGCTGGGTACAAACACAGCCCACAGCAAACCCCTAGGGGTGGCACACTGCCCAGCCACATCCCTGGAACTCAACCTCAGCTTCCCCAAAGAACCAAGCCCCAGGAAGCACCCAGTTAGCTGCTCAAATGCCCCAGCCATGTGGCACAATGCTGGCCACAAGTTCAGAGCTACCAATTAGTTAAAAGTCACTTAAAACCAAAACAAACTAAAACAATCCATGAGGAGACAGTACTGCCTGTGGAGAAGGGTTGATTTGGGGCTGTGTTCACATGGACACAGGAATCACCCAGGCTCCTGCCAGGAGCCTTACAGCTCTCCCAACCCCTGGGACACTGTTGGCTGCAGGCTGAAAATGTGGAACATTGCCAGCACTGGGGACACCCCAGGTCCCAACCCAGCCTGGCCATGCAGCTCTCAGCAGCAGCATGAGGGATTTTATCCAAGCTGGCCAGTGCCACTTCCAGATCAGTGCAGACACCCAGCTCCACCACACCAACGTGAACAGCATCAGCAAGTCAAAGGAGAACAGGGTCATTTGAAAACACGAGTCTCCTTCAAAGCCTGAGGAGAAGCTGTGCACACCCATGTGCACACCTGGGAGTGCCCATTCCACTGTGCTTTGCCTCTGGGCAGAACGTTCACAGGGCCAGAAGGGCTTTGCTGTAATAAAATTCACAAGATCTTTTTTATACCAGTCATTTCCCCTGTGCAACATTCAGCCAGAGCTCCCAGACACAAATTTGCACTCCCATTCATCTAAAATGAGTTTTTTTAAATTTAAAAAACCTGACATTAAAAGAGCTTCAGATTCACTCAAAACCAAGCAACAAAGCAGTGAGTGAGCTCTGAGGACACAAGTGACTCTGGTCCTCTTCCTAGCCAGCACAGCTGCTGTCACATTTTAGTCATGTCCTGTTAATACACCTGATCACTGGTGAAAGGTACCCGGGTCTCCTCCTCTGGTAGCCACTTTCCTACAAAATAAAGTTTCACTTGGCACTTAATGTTACCAAAAAGTAACAAAATTCACAATTTTTAACTTTCAAGCCAGGCTGGAGGCAGGAGCAAGCCCTCCCAATTCCTTAAATCAGTGGAAGAAGCACAAGGCTGGAGCTGTGCTCCCTGTGATTTGTTCTGAGGCAGCAGGTCCTTTGCTCCCCCTCTGGTTTGTGTTCTCCAGCCTCTCCAGAGGAGCTATAGAGTGGCCAGAATGCGCAGGAACGAAACCACCACCACACAGAACGTCTGGCCCACGCCAAAAATGAGGGCCTCAAAGGGAATCATTTTTTTCCCCGCAGCTCTGTAAACTCCAGCAATGGCAGCACCTGTGGAGAGGGGGAAAAGCCAAGATGTGAACATGAGACTGCTGCTCTGCCACAGGGATGAAGGGGAAGCCTCAGGATGTGAGGCTGGGGCAGAGAACAGCGGGGTCTGAACCTCTCCCTATACACCAGCAAAAGAATGCTGGACTGGGGATGTCTGACAAACCTCAGCCAGTAACCAGCGCGTGCTGGTGGCAGTGGGTGAACTGGAGCTGAAACTCTGCCGAGGTCTCCAGCAGGTGCGGGGGGTGGGTGGTTTGGGACACACCCCTGTCACAGGATCCCCCACCCACAGGCTGCAAACATTATCCAGTTCTGGGCACTGACACTAAACCTCTGAGAGGTTTTCCTCCAGGTGCTCAGAAATGTGAAAGCCCCCTTGGCTCTGCACCCGATGGGCACGTTTGGTACGCCTGATGCAGGGCTCGACATGGGGTATGGTTCAACTCTTTCAAACGTGGGGCAAGGGGGAAATAAAGCCAGAACGTTAACCTCCATCCCGGGGAACACCGCTACTCCACGCGCGCCAGAGAAGGCAATCTCTGATCACCGCAGAGCCCCCCGGCCGACACTGCCGGGCACTTGCCGTACTTGTGAGGGTGCCGGCGGTGATGGGTCCCACGATGCCCATTAGCAAGACGCTCACGGACATGAACCTGCCGTACTTGTGGTGCCGGAGCGTGAAGAGGGCAAGCAACGCGGCCGGGACGTGAAAGGCAAGGGAGGAGACGAGTGCCCACAGGAAGACGCCGTACCACATCTCTGCGGAGAGAAGGGCTGTGAGGGCGGCCCGGGGCCCGCGGGCCTCCAGGGGCCCCGGCGGGCGGTTCCCGCTTCGAGTAGGAAGGTACCTGGGAAGGTGGAGAGCGGGCTGGAGTAAGTGGTGGTGCCATTGCCCACGCGGGGTACGAGGCGAAGGCTCAGGATCTGCTGCAGGAGCCCCCCACCACCGCCGCCCGCTTCGCCGCCCTCCATCCCCGCATCCGCCACCGCCTCTTCCGCCCGTCCCCTTCCGCCCGCCGCAGCCAATGGGAGGCGTTGTAAGATGACAGACAGGGCTTAGCGCGAATCGCCACCGGGCTCGGGGCAGCCGGGCCCCGCGCTGCCATGGGAACGGCTGTGTGCCGCAAGGCACGCGGGGAGCCCGCGGCGCGGCTGGCGGGACGCTCTGGCCGCTCGGCGGACTCTCGTCGCTGCTCCCCGTGGCGGCGCCGAGGCGGAAGCGCGGCTGTTCTTCCTGTCCGCCAGGGGGCGCCCGCGGGGGGCAGCGGCGCTCTGGGCGGCGGCGGCGGGAGGCGCAGCGAGGCGGCGGGGCCGGGCCGCACCATGTCGGCGTCGGAGTCGGAGCAGGAGCAGTACTCCTCGGCCGAGGATGACGACTACGTGCCCTCAGGTGAGTGGCGGCTTGCGGGAGCCGGCGGTCCCTGGGGTGCCGGCGCTCACTGTCTATGCTTGCAGGTGCGGAGTACAGCGAGGATGATGAGAGCGAGCTGGTGCGGGAGGAGGAGCCGGCGGACAGCCCGCGGCCGCCCCGCGGCAGGAGGAGCCCCCGCCGCCCCGCCAGCAGGTACGGCCGCTGCGAGCCGGCCCGGGGCCGCCGCTGGTACGCTGCAGGGCGCAGGAACGGGAAACGCTGCTCTGCGCTCCGGTTAAGCGGCAGGAGCGGAGAACCTCGGCCACGACAGACATCGTGGCTGAAAACCCTCCCCAGCAGGAGTTGTTTCTATTAACCTTTTTCACTGCAAAGCACGCGCTTGCGGGATTTCTCACGTTGATATAAACATACACATACTTTAGCTGAGGTTGGTTTCTGTCTAGCCCAGGTTCTCCTCCCCTCCTGGTTCCTGCGTTATCCCAGAACCACAGGATGCTGGAATGGTTTGGGTTGAAAAGGACCTTAAAGACCACCTTGTTTCACCCTCCTGCCGTGGGCAGGGACACCTCCCACTCGATCAGGTCACTCAGAGCTCCATCCAGCCTGGCATTGAACACTTCCAGGAATGGGGCAGCCACAGCTTCCCTGGCCAACCTGTGCCGGTGTTTCAGCACATTATATACTCACAGGAATGCATGCAAATGGGCCAGTTCACTTTGCTCCCTGCATCAGTCTCGCTGTATTTTCTGAGCAGCATCATCTTTTAATAAAATATACACACTCTCAAGGTTAAGAGAGAACCTCCCAGATTGGATATCTTAGTAAAAATATGAAATACCGTGTTGCTTCACCCAAGCTTACAGTTCAGCTCTGGAATAGTATTGCAGCAGCTCTGTATAAATGTTTTCTTCTTTTTTGGCGTCTGCTTTCAGGAAGAGGAAGAAAGGTGGTCTCTTACTAGAGCCAGATGAGAAAGAGGAAGAAAAGGCTCAGCAGAATGGAGAGGAGCAGAAAGAGGAGGAAGTGGATAACGTAGAGCAAGTAGAAAGAAGCAGAGAAGAAGAAGCAAAAAAGAAGGAGGATGCTCTTTGGGCCAGTTTCCTCAGTGATGTAGGACAGAAACCGAAAGCAGCAGCTGCCACACAAGTAACACAAATCAAGAAGGTAATGGGGGCCTGGGCCTGCAACCCTGCAACCTGGGAGTGTGGGAAGGACCTGAAGGTTTAGAGCATGCAGCCTTGGTTCTGGCTGGTATCAGGTGTTGGACAGAGCTGGGAAGAAGCTGGGGTTGCCCCTGCCCTCTCTGCTATGTAAGACTCACTTCCCTTGATGGGCCAGACTGCAAGGTTCTGGTTTCCTTCCAAATGTGGAGATGGTGCTGCCTTTGGAGCTGTTTGTCAGCATCTTGGAGTGTCCTACCCAGCCTTGTTCACTTCCCTTCCTGGTCCTGGACTCCTCTTTTGACACAGGAATTACGAGCTTTGGTCTGAGTTGTGCTTGTGGGCACAGCTGTCCCTGAGGCTTGTGCCTTTCCTGATGCTTAAAAGAAAAAAAAAGGGAGGCTCTGTGTGTGTGAATGGGGAAACGAGAGGGGCCTGTTCTGGCATCTCTGTGTCTCCATCCTCATGGAGGGGGTCTGGAAGGTGCTGCATGTTGCATGTTTCTAGCAAGATTGAATCTGGTTTTCTTGTGTCCTTTGTAAGCCCCAGTAAGGTGCTATCAGTCTGCAGAGGCTTTTCTGGAGAGAGAATTCTGTGTGTGGTAGTTGTTTAAAAGGATTTAGTTCTCGGTAAAACCAAGTGCATGTGCTTCCCTGTCAAAACCTTTCACACTCTTGGTAGTAGAAGGGAAGCACATACCACAACTGAGCCTCTGTTGCTAGAATTGTCAGTTTGGGTGTTTTTAAATGGTCAGCCAAAATAAATGTTCAGTAACAGAAGACTGGTGTCTGCCTGGTGAGTACAGTTCTGACTGTGTGAAGCTTCCTTCTATGACTGTTGGAAGGTTGCAGAGCAAGTACAGTTTTGTAATATTTGATTGCAACTTTTGGAAGGAGAGTCCTTTCATCTTAGCTCTCCTGTTTCTTCTTGTTACTGACTGAGCAGCTGGGGTGGTTACTTGTAGAGTTAGGGGGAAGAAGAGAAGTGAACATTTTCTTCTGAGCAGTTCTACTTTTATGGTCAGGTTGCTAAAATGTGAGATTCTTTGAAAGTTCCTCTGTGGCCTGGAGTAATTCATGGAGACATGCAGTTCCTCTGTTCTCTTTGTGGACTTCTTGGGCTTGCACTGCCTGCTTGAAGATCTCTGTGGTGTGTGGCTGATTTAAGGCAAGAATTTGGGTTTTGTTTTGGTAACTTAATGTCTGAGGTTTTCTATGTATCCTTTTAGCATCTGTGACTGAGTAAATTAAGAGGCATTGTTGATAAATAACTTAATAAAATTTTTTCCTTCTCAAATAAAAGAGGTGTTATTGACAAGTAAGGAAATCAGCATTGCTTTTTCTGCTGATGAATTTTGTTCTTCTCTGTTCTTGAGTAAAATCAAACCAAACATACTTTAGTGGAATTCACCTTGGCAGATTTCCTGCTTGGTGGTGCTTAGTTTGAGAGAGCCAAGTCTCCAGGCTTTTGCTTGCTTTCTGAACCACTGCAATGTATTCTTGTTCCATCCTACATTTATTACAATTTCACTTCTTGTTTTAGTTTGATTTGATCCTAGAGCTTCAATGATGGCCTGGAACCAAGATGGGGAATTTCATTCTGGTGGAATGAAATTTATTTATTTCCTTTATCTTTTCTGTGGGTGACTTGCTTTGATCACCAGTTTAAACTGCAGTGCTACCCAAGGTCTGTGTTGGGCCCTTGGCCCCTTGGAATAATTTGGCTTGGATCCACAAATGCATTATTTTGCTTTCTCCTCCATGTATTTTGTAGGCTGAAGAAGAGAACAATGGGAATAAACCTCAGGAGAAGCCAAAAGATTCAGGAAAAGTGACAATCACCAAAACATTCGATTTTGCTGGTGAGGAAATCAAGTAAGTTGGCAGATGTGCTATGTCCATGACGGGCCCAGTGCAAATTGGGCTGTGGTGCTGGGGGCAGACTGGAGCTGGGCTCTGAAGCACAGTGGGTCTTCTCTTTCCTTTACACTGTTTTTTTTTCTTTCATTGTGAGCACATACAGATCTCAGGGAAAATGAGGCCAAGATTTTCCTGCATGAGAGCTGCAGAGGATCATTATATGCAGACCTCAGTCTTTACTCAACTTCAAAACATTGATAAATGTAATTCAGATTTGCTTAGGCTTCCCCATCTGGCCAGTGTTTATAATGATTGGCAGAGCTCCCTGGTGTCACTGTCACTGGAAAGGTTGAGACAAGGAAGGAAGGACATCTGGTCCCACAGGGAGGAGGGTAACCCATTTTATTCCTTCAGCCTAGTCCAGGTTCTGTACTGTGGGCAGGATATTGGCTGGCACTTTCCCTGGTGATGTTCACAATTCACAACAAAGATTTGCAGGAAATAAGAGGTATTTTGCTGAGCAGACTAACAGCTGAGTGCTTTTGCCTCAGAAACAGCTGCAGCAAAGGGGATGGGCTGGGTAAAACCATGCTTTAGGCTGAGTTTGGCTAACAAGAGGCCTCTCAGGCTGTGCTGCAAGAAGGGCCAGGTGTTTTATAAATGCATAAGACCAGAACTGAGGGGCCTGGGTGAAGCCAGCTGAGATCTGACTGCCCTGTGAGCTGTTGGTTCTTTCATGGAAGGTTTTGTTTGTGTGTAGCAGTAAACCTGGTGTTGCCGGGCTAACTTGTCCTGTTTCGTGTGACAGCAGAGGGCAGCAGTTGCCAGCAGTAACACTCCCCCTGCCTCAGTCTGGAGGAGGAGGCAGAGCCGAGGCTTCTGCTGCTCTTGCTTTTCATGTTAGCATTGCTGCCTGAGCTGTTTCAAAAATCTGAGGAGAGCTGTGAGCCAGAGTATAGACTTTGCTATTTCCCTGGGCAGCAGAATATAGACAGTAGCAATACCCCTTATTCACTGATGAACTTTGTTCACTGTCCTTTGAAACATTGGTTCCCTTATGTGAACAGAAGGTGTTCAGGGCTTCTAAGATGCTGGTTTTATACTTTTGACACCAGTATCTTATCTGTAGTTTCTTAAGAACTAAGAAAAAGATATTTTCCTGTATCAGTTGCTTTTCTTGTGTTCTTTGTACTGCTCAGTGCTTGCTGTTTTCCTTAGGAAACTGCAGAGGAATCACTAGAAATTTCTACCAATTTTTAATGAAATAGGCAATAGCTGGAGCCTGGGTGACAATGAGACTATAATTCTGCAAACACCAAGGCTACTTCATGTTTTATTTACAACAGTTATTATATCAGTTGGTTACAGAACCAGCAGCAGAGAGTTTGCAGTGAGGTCTGGAGCACTGTTTTCTGCTGGTACCAGAGTTACAACAAAGTTATGTTCTTGTGCTTTTTGATAACAAAAAGATCCTTCAATATTTTTTGCCCCTTGATTTTTGTGGTATGCAAAGTTGATTCTTTTATGCTGTTTGCTACATCTTGCATCTTTAAATGGGCTACACTGTTAGCTGTGGGCAGGGTACAAGGTGTACTTGCTACTCACAGCTGCTGGTACTTTCCCCTAATGGCAGTAGGTGAGGCCCAGAGGGCTGCTCTTTCTTCAGAATAACAGGAGGTTGTCTTTGCACCACCCCAACGTCTGCAAATGCTCTGAATACCAAACACTGACTTCCTTGCCTGGGGAAGCAGCTGGCAAATCGTTGCTTATAAAAGGCCACCACACGGTAGCTGTGTGTGTGCGCATTTCTGGACGAAGGAGCTGAAATGAGAGCTGTCTCTGTTGCTTGCCTTTCTAAATGGTTTCAGGCTACTGTTGAGTGTTGCTCTTTTGAAAGCTCGAGAAGAATTTAGATCAGTATTTAAGCAGTGAAAGATTCAGGGCACAAATTTTCAGTCTGCTCACTGAAGCTCTTAACAGAAGATCATTTAACCCTGATCTCCTGCTGCAGAACAATTTATTTTCTCCTGTAAGAAGATGGTGTGATTTTTCTGGCCTGATTGGAGTAGCAGAAAGTGATCTCCAGCTACAGGGCTATACTGGAATAGTAAAGGGGCTTTGTGTTGTAGGTTTTTTGCTGCACATAATGTCTGTTTTGATGAGTTTGTGCTTGTATCAGTTGCTAGTGCTGAACTTTAGCTTCAGAGTGTTAAGAATTAACAATTACCAAATGAAGATTTTAATTTAGTGGCTTTTAATTTTAGAAAATATATTATATAATTTTGCTTTGTAAAACTAAAGCTGTTGAATCCTAGAACTAGAAACAGTCTTAAACTGATTGCTGTGCTTTCCAGTTGGGACTTTTTTGTCTGCTTTTCCTGCCTGCCTCATGTTAAATAGATTAAGAGCAGCAGGTGACTGTCACCCAAATGGCTGTAATTGTGGGCAGCAAGAGCAATTTGCAAAGGCAGTTCAGTGTCTAAATGGAAGTTCAAGCCATTTTCCCCTGGCAGATGAGATTGAAGCTCCTTTGAAGCATCTGGTTTATGAACTTGCCTCACAGTGCAGGACGTGTGTTTGCATTAATAGGGAATTGCATCCCTAGGGCCATGGTTTAGCTGTTGTGATTTGTAATTGCTTGTTTTCTCTTTGGCACTCTTAAAGGATTTGATCCTTGGCTTTCTTTAAATCTCTGTTGTGTTCAGTGCATCAAAATGGTTCTTCTGTGCTCTCTCCATGAAAGTGAACTTTGTGTCCAGCTGGGACTGCAGCAGAGTGGAGCTCACATACATGGAGCTGGTCCAGCCCCATGGTGTCAGTGTGATAGCCCGTGAGGGAAGAGCAGAGTCAGGTTATTGATTGCTGTCAAGAATAGATTTGACTTTGAAATATCATCTGTACCTTAATTTGGCTTGTGGAAGGCAAAACTAAGTTAAAAGGAGTAATGGCTTGGATGCTAATTCAGGAATGGGAGGCCTGTGTTCAGCATCCTCCTTCATTTATACACTGCATATTCCAGGTAAGGGACTCCAGACTGGCAGCTTTGTATTTCTTGCACACGGTTTGTTCATGTGGTTTAAAGCCAGAGCTTTACACATGTTGTTCTTGTGCTGGGAATGCTTTCCTGGCACGGCAGGGCTGCTGGGCTGTACTGATGGTGCTGTATTGTGCAGGCAGAGCTGTGGCTTGTGCTGCTTCAGTGACTCAGGTGCTTCTCCATGTGCATGAACCAAGCAGCCAAAGCAAAGCCATAGTGGGGCTCCCGTGTCCATCTGTCAGCGGGGAGAGCCCTGCTCTTTTCCTGATTCTGCCAAGGTGTTCCTGTCACAGCTCCTTTTACTTTCTCACAAGGATAGGTGTGGTCCACACTGAGCTGATGCATTGCGTGGGCCAAATCAAAATAGGAGGGGTCAGTGCCAAACAAGCAGTGTCATGCTGAGTGTGTGACTTGCTGCTGGATAAAAGGAATACTTAAAGTTGATATAATTCTGTAGAAAGATGTGAGCAAACTCGTGTCAAACTCAGTGTGTTGAGCTGTTCTAGGTGAGACATAAACTCCCATCTCTGGATAAGGGCTCCCTGTCAATGGCTTGTGTAGGAGACCACATTTCTGATTTAGAATAGCCCCTGGGTTGCTGCTGTAGGATTGCTTTTACTTGTGTGACCACTGTGCTCTGAGGAAACAAGGTATGCTGGTACATGTGCTGACCAGAGTTGAGTGGCAGCTTGTGTTCTGGGTTATGGAACATGATGGCTCACAGTGCAGCTATTACATCTTAAAAATGTTTAAAAAGTACCTAAGGTATCTGATTTATAACCAAATAGTTATAAGCTTAAATTATTGTAGTAATCACTGAGGTTTATACTGGCTGAATTTGATACTTCCTCTGCCACAGTAGAAATATGGGTTGAAAAAGAACCTGATTTTCATCTATTACAGTTTGTAGGTGGTTATCATCTACGATGTGCTTGGGCAAAACCTCATTGCTCATTCTGTGTTGCTGCTGCACAGGTTTTCAGCCTACATCAAGGATTCAAGGAAGATTATTTAGAGGAGATTGTTTTCAAGTTGAAATTCAAGGACCTTAAGCTGGGCCCTAAGTTGAGGAGTTTAGTGGTGAAGTTCATGACTTTTTGAGCAGAAGAAGCAAAGGTGAGGGGAGGTGGCTGAGAGCAGGTTCTTGTCAGGAGGCTTGCCTGTGCTGAAGAAAGCCTTTTCTTGGCCAGTACCCCAAGTCTCTACAAGAATGCCATTGACAACGGGAATTGTGCAGGCGGAGCTCCAGACCGTGGATGGAGTTTCTTTTTTTGGTGTCCTGTGAAGTCATTGAGGTTTAACTTAGGCCTGATTGGGTGAGATGGTGAGGCCTGAGCCCAGGCTGAGGTTGTCCAGGCTGCTGAGCACTTCACCTTGGTGAGCTTCTCAGTAGAGTTGTGCAGAGCTGGTGAAGGACTGATTTATTCCTTTGCAGCAAAAAGTGCTGACCTCAGAGTGGAGGTGAGGTTGTAATTCAGTTCTCTGCAGCTGTACAGTACTGCTGCTTTGGGATTTCTTTATGGTGCCTCTCCTTACTGAAATATTGATTTTTCTGTTATTAATTTTAGCTCACCTGTGTGCTTGTTGGATGTCCTAGACTGCTCACTGTTTTAACTCTGGATCTGCTGTCCTCTTCCAGAGCTTCAATCACTGGATCCCAGACCCTTTTTAGGAGATAGCAGGTGGAAAGAGCTGGAGGAGAAACAGATCAGACACCTGAGAACAGCCTGAGTTTTTCACAGTCCTTGCTCAGGCTCTGATTCCTTATCAGTGGCTGTGATCTCCTTTCTGCTCCTTACATGACTACAAACACCAACCAAAATGTGACGAAGTTGGGAAGCAAAGGGTGTGTTAGCCAAGGTGTTTGGGAGACTGTCACCTATTTTGTTGCTTTGCTTTGAAGGCAGTTAAGGTAGCTGTCTGAACAATAGCAGCTGCTTCTGCTTTTTCTTGGGAAGCAAGAAAAGTGGAAGGAAAATCCTGATGCTGATGATGCATTTCAAGGGGAATGGGTAAAACGAGCAGGGAATTGACTCCTGCAAGTCTCAAGATTTAGAGCTGGCACAGAGAGTCATTTTTAAAATGTGTAATTGTCCATCTGTGTTCTTGCCTTGTGGTCTCAGCATGACCCAGTCAGACCTGTCAGGCTAAGGAGCAGTGAGAGAGCATGTGACACCATTAACCCTCTCCTTACTTTGTGATGCTTTTCAGGGATCTCAGTGGATGAATCAATGCTAGGGGTTGGCAGCATGCTCACACTTCTTGCTGGGTGTGAATCTTGGTCATTTGTTTTGTGCTCATGGGGTTTTGAGCAATGCTGAGTGAAGCACAGTATCTTTTAAAATCAGAAGAAAGATCAGGAGTTTGGGTGGGCCTCTCTTGATGTAGGTTGTGTGGTGCACATCAGATCAAGGTTGATGTGCTTGAAGTCTTCTGTATGTGCTTTTTTGAAAAAGCTTTTGCTGTATTGCTTATACCTGTGAGAGAGAGGGCAGGTGAACATTACCAGAATGTGTATCTTGAATCCTGATATTTGGAAAGCCCTGCCTCTTTTCCAGGTGGATGGCAAGTGCTACACAGCTTCTACCAGATGAGGTGGTTGGGTGTTGTCAGGCTAGATATGGAAGACAATGAATTGAACTAATAGGAGCAGCAGAAGAAACCACTCATATTTTGATGTGCTTTTTGTAATGGCTTTGATTGTAGTAGCAAGGAATTGTTAGAAAAAGTAAGACAAATGAATTTCAGTGGTCCTTTAAAAAGCCATTCCTTGAGGACTTCTCTTTTGTGTTGGTGACTGGTGGTGCCAGATGTCAGTAGGGTTTTATCCTCAGTCCTCCCTGGCTAAGATGTTCTAAAGAAATGCGTTCCAGCCACTTTCTGGTGACATACCACTTTCTGAAGGAGGCTTGCACAGTACAAAAACCTTGGCTTTTAAGATTTTCCCAGAAATTTAGTCTGAATAGTGTAAGAATGGGGATGATGATGATGTGGGACCATAAGACAGATTCAACCATCCAGAATTACATGGAATATGAATGTGTTTAGAGGTGGCAGACTAAAAATGGATCGTTGCTTTCCTACCACCAAGCACCAAAATGCTGATCTTGGCATAATGGAGTGTAGGCAGCAGCCTGATTCTGCCCTTATGCTGTTGTTTTTCTTAGAGGTCAAAGCATGCCTCAGCTATCCACAGTTTATATTGGCTTTTTCCAATTTAAAAAACAACTATTGATTTTTTCTTTTTTTTTTTTTTTTTGAAAGCCAATAAGTGAAAATACGTTACCTTTCAAGAATGACGGGGTCTCAGGAGCCCATTTTGATAACCTTTCCTCTGTGTGCATCCATTCCCTGATGCTTCAGAATTTCCCTGGAGAACACTAACACTGTACAATGCTGATTGACACAACAGTGGCCCAGGGATGAGGTCAGTAAGGATGAGCAGGAGCTGTGCTGTGTGCTGGTTCACTTGTGAGCCATTTGCCTTTCTCAGAGGCAGCTGCAGAAATTGTTACTTCATAAACATCAAACCTAGCCAGGACTCTAAGCCAGAACACTTGCTTCTAAAATAAATTGTGTTATGGTTTGCTTAATGTGCTCGGAGAAGAGGAATGGGGTAATGAACAGCACCTAGTCAGGGTTTTTTCATTAGTGGATGTGCAGATGAGGCTTCTGCTCAGAGGGGCTGTGACTTGCAAAGTTTTACATAATAGCCCAACATGCTTTTGAAACTCCCAAAGTGACTGTGCAGATGCCCACCTGAAAGTCATCTTTGGCTTCTAATGTGGCTTGCTGCTTTCAAGGAAATAATTTATGTATGCTGGTTTCATTTGTGTGGCTTTGCTGGTAATTGGTGTGATGAAAAAGAAGGCTCAGCTGGTATCTCTGGAGGTAGGAGGAGTCCCAAAGCATCTCCAAAATGATGGATTGACCTCCAGATTAACGTGGGCATTTCTAGGTCTTTCAAACCTGGGGTGTCTGGCTCCATTGGCTTTGGGAACTGGATGACAAACTGCATTGTCTCATCTTGAGGTTCTTCCATGTGTGTTCTGCCTGTGTTCTGTGTAAGTCAGTGTGGAAATAATTCCATAAGAATTACACCCTTCCCCAGCAGAAGATACTGTTTCTTTATCTGGCTCTCAGGTAGTTTCTTGGCTTTTAAAAATTTGAAAACAGAAGATGCTTAGTGACCTATTCAGGTCTCACATGAGCTCCTTTGCTGTTAGTAAGGGGATCTTTGGTCCCTCTGTTCATGCCTTTGTCTCAGGGGCCTCAGATCCAGTCCCAGCATTTTGCTGCTTGGCCTGTTTCTCTTGTTTCCAAGCTGCTGCTCATTCCTGACAGCTCCAGGCTCAGAAAAGGGCTTTTGATGTCTGCTGAGATGCTGGCAGAGTCTGCTTCGCAGGCGTTGGGCCTGGGGTTTCCCCTGCTGGAAAGTGCAGTTTGCAAGATGCTTTTTTTTTTCTGTAACTAAGAGATGGTGAAGCAGGAGGGTTTCTGTGTTAGCCTGAAGGGGAGGCAGAGCTGTTTGCTGCCATACTATCTCATTAACACATTACAAACTGAGCCAAGCTTAGTGTGGCCTTTCCCCCATGGGGATGCTTCTGCTTTGTAGTGTGTGCTGGCTCCTGTTATGATCTGTGTAACCTTTGTGTCTAGTGTTCATAGCTCTAAGTGAATTTGGAACCCCTGGCTCTTAATACCTATGGTACTCCTGTCCTTCAGCAGGAGAGGCATCTGTGACTGCTTTGTGGGATTTTGAGGGTTGCAGGGATCTGTCTGGCTGTCAGTGTGTTTGCAGGTCATGGTTAACAGGGTCAGGGGACTGTCACACTCACACATGCAGCAGCTCATCTGTTCACCTGGATTACTCAGCTCAGAGGTGTGTTCCAAAATGTGGATTTAATCCTTTTGAGAGGTGCAAATTAAAACACAGGGATGCCTCAAAGATTGACATGTTAATGCGTGGTGGGATTTTGAGGCAGTGCAATGGAGCTGGCCAAGGGAGTACTTATCCAGTGAAGCAAGAAGAGACCTGGCACTTGAAGATGCTTAAAACTGGAGTGAATAAAGCTCCAGTCAACAACATGAAGGCTTATGGCCTGTTTGTGTGTCAGCTTCTCCACAGAGCTGTGTTCGGCATGCTCTACCTATTGCAAGCCCCAGTGGGAGCTTGGAAACTGGAGTGCTACTACCCTCTGGATTTAGGGAGACTCTTGCAGAAACTGCAAGCAGAAGTCCAAAAGGGGCCTGACAGCTTGGTCAGTATTTCAGGAGGCAGCACTGTCCATCCATTGATATTTTCTTTGCATCTGTCATGGAGTCTTTGTCATACAGGAGATGACAGAAAATCAGTCGTTTCCTTCAAGGTTTAGAAGGTTATGTGTTATTGATGTTAAAATACCATTCACCTTTGCTTGCTTTCAGGGGAAGTGGTTTAAGATGCAGCCTGGGCTGACTGCTTGGATAGCAGCACACACCTGTTGTAAGGAGCAGCACCAGGCAGGCAGCTTGGCCCTTGCCTGACTGCAGGAGAGCTCTCATCACATTTGATTCTTTTTAGAAACCAGCCAACAGCTTCTGTCTAGAAACCAGCCAGCTTCTTCTGCCTATCTAGTCAGCCTACAAAATTTTCAGTTATTCCAGCTTGATCTTGTCTGTGTTGCTTCAGGGAATAGGCTGAGCTTCCCAGGGAACAGCTTCTCCCACCTGGTTTAAAGAGGAATGCTGTTTTTTTCTAAAACGGGGAAAACTAATGTTTTACTTGGAAATTAGAAAAGTGATGAAGATGTACTAATTTTAGCTCTGTCTGCTCTACACCAGGTAATTAAACATAAAATATATACATATGCAGTGTGCAGGCAGATGTGGTCTGGAGGTTCACTTGTGTGAGGACCTAATTCCCTCCTGGAAAGTGCTGAACCTGTGCACTCCAGCATTTTCAGGACCTTGCAGGCTGGAGGATCTGCTTCTCGTGCAGTGCATCTGTCTGTGAAAGGCATCTGGGACATTGCAGTTCAAGCACAAAAGTCCACCAAAAAAATATTCAGAAAAATTATTCCTTGACTCAAATGGGATTAATTTTTTTAATAAACCCCTGTAGATGAGTGTTATTTTCTCCTTAAGTGATCATTCCAGAACGCTGGAGGACTATTTATTGAGACTAAACACAGATGGGGAATATTGAAAAAGGGTAATTAGCCTCATTTTTGTCCCCCTTATCTGTGATTCCCCAGAGCTAACAACATTAAGATAGCTTGGAAAGTTTTATAACTGTGTCAGGTCTAAACTGGGGCAGGTTTCCCAAGCGAGGAGTGTGTCCTGAGTGGTAAAGAGCTGGCATTTTCCACAGTTTCCACTCTTATTCTCCCTTTCTCAGCAGGAAGGTTGGGGACAGGGTAACTTTGTGCTGCTGTGAGTAAAGATTTAACTGTCTTCTCTGCTTTAAATCGCCTTATAACCAAATATCAATGTGCTTTCTCAGCCTGATGCACTCCAGGTGTTTTGGTAGGTGAACATAGCTGTGTTGAGCCGCCTGGGGGTAAATTGGAGGGATTTTGGCACATGGGATGCATAAGGTTGCTATTACACAGCAGACTAGAGATAATTAGCCTGCAAGCCTTCTTGATATGCCTGTTTGTCTTTCCCAGATTGCCCTTATCCTGCCTCTCCCCTCTGTGCAAGGATGAAGCTCTGCTGGTGCACTTCTCCAAGGGCTTGCAGGGCCCCTTGCTGCCCACTGCTGAGCTGGGCACTTTGCTGGCACACTGCAGCCTTGGCATCCCTTATTCAAGTTCTGTTTCTGGCCAGCAGGAGTGGATTCAGCTGTGCTGGAGTGGACACATCTGAGCACCACACTGGGGCAAATCCTGGGCTGTGGGTGTTGTGCCATGGGTGTGATGGGTTGGGGCTTTCCTCACAAGTAGCTCTACACCTGGTGTGAGGCCAGGGTGCAGCAGACAAGCTGCTGTATTAGACTCGTTATGCCACTGAATTAAAGCATGAAAAATTGGGTTTAATCCCCTTCTGCAGATTAGCTGGAGCTGTCAGCATAATGCTCATTCCAGAATGTATTCTTCCTTCCTTGTAGCAGTTTATGTGACTAAGGCACTGCTGGGAGCAGATCAACCACTTGCTCTTAAATTAATCTGCTACATTTCAGTACTGTAAGAGCTCTGTGGAACCCCTTCTAGGACAGGCTTGACAGCAGGTGTTGTCTGTGTGTGGTTTGTGCCTAGCATCCATAACCTGGGGCCTTTTTCATGCACTTAAGTTGCAGCATTTCAGTTGGTAACTGTAAAAGGAAGAGTGATAAGTTCTTCAGTGGAAGTTGGAACTAACATACCCACCACTGGGCACCAAGCCAGCAGGCTGGGTGGGTATGGCTATGCCTAAATGTTTGGCTACCACTTCGAGCTTGGTTCAGAGATGAAGGGTTTTAAGAAGGACATCTGTAAGTATTTGAGGCACTTAGTGATCCAGTTTCTAGCATATTTTCTTTATAATAGTTTCTAAATATGGAAGATATTTCTATTTTACACAGCACCTTGTACTGTCTGTACTACCAGGCTCTAACATGGTCCAAAAAATTAATAACTGTTCTGTGTTTTGGAAGTCTTATTATGCAATTTAATATCATAGCAGTGTAATGAAATCTCTGTGGCAAAGTGATGAGAGTGAGTGGTTTTTTGTGTGAATTACAGTGGGCAAGACACTAGCTACTTGTTTTATTGCTGACAATATACTTATTTTCATGTTTATTCCTGGATTACAATGTGTGAATAGCATCCCAGTAAACAGTCTGGCAAATAGTTATTTATCAAGTATTTAAAAGTGAAAGGTCTTGTAATTTTCCTTAGTAATGATTGTGATTTCTTCCAGCTGAATTAATGACTCCCATTTCTCCCCATGAAGAACAAGAATTGTTTTGATTTCTACATGGAGAGGGTTATTGTCTCCCATAATAATGCAGACCAGAGGATTTCTTTTTCCTTCGTGGCCTGAGATCTGGGAAAGGTTGAAATGTGCATAACCTGAATTAATACCTTGTAAAGCTCTTTAATACTCTTCCTTCATTCTTGTTGGATGGTGCAGGAGTTGCTGCTGGCATCAGCCCAGCAGTAGCCTGCTTCAGAGCAGCTTTTGTTTCAGTTTATGAGGCAGTAAGTGGGTCTTGTGATGGAATTGCCTTGAAAGGTCACTTTTAATTACACTTCTGTCACATTCCTGTGTCCCCAGCTGGGCAGTCCTGGTGGAACAGGTTACATGCAGCTTTGCAGCTGAATTTCTGCAGCAGACAAGTCCAGAAATACAGAAATTACAGCAGCTGCTGGCAGGCCAAAGGGAGCAAAGAAAATGGAGCTAAGTGTTTTATTTTTTGCCCAGCCATTGTTACTGGTACCCTGAGGTGGAGGAGGGTGTGAGAATCGAAGCATAAGTAAACCCTTGGTAGCAACCTGACTTGCAGCCCTGGATAGCTGAAGTGTCTGTCATTGAAGGCCTGTGCCAGACTCTCCCTGTGCATCATGTGCTTTCTGCTTTCTCACCCTTTCTGGGATTGAGCATCATCCTGTTGCCAGACCTGTGGCTTGTAGTGCTGGTCCAGCCAAGAGTGTGCTAACTCTGTCAGAGTGCAGATCCCTAGAGCTGTTTTTCATTTTAGCCTTCTGCCGTTCTTTCCTCAGCTGGTCGGGGAGACATCACTTAATTCTGTCTCTGGGCTGGAGAGGGCTGAAGATACACAGGAGATTAAGGCCAAGAGCCAGTGCTGAGATCTCAGCTTTGGCACTGGCTTTGAAGACTTGCTGGCTGTTGTGTGTGTCCAGATCCTGTAAGCTCCTTAATTGCCAGATCCCTGTATGTTGGTGGGAGCTGAGCTGGGCTGTTATCTCTTAGCAGAGCCAGTGGGAAGGCATGCTTTCAGTGACCTCTGCCTCCTCTTGGCCCTACGCTCTTCAAGGCCCAGAAGCGTGCAGGGTTCAGCAGCTGGATCCAACCTAAGAGCAAGTCCCATGGCTGTATTGAGAGCAGTCTGGAGTTTGGTTTTTCTCCCAGGGCATGTGGTTACTGTGCAACACCTCTTGGATTCCTGCATGCCCAAGGTTGCCTGATGTTTCTCTCTGTGGCTCAGGTGCTCCCTGCGTGCTGGGGGGTGCGCCCTGAAGGCAGGGCAGTGACAAGAAGAGAGGGGCCCTGCCAGAAGCCAGCACTGCAGAGTGCACAAGAGGGGGTGCTGCTTCTCAGCCTGGCAGGGGTCAGAGCTGGATGTTTAGATACTGCATTTGAAAATAAATAGACTGTGTGATTTCATTGATCTGAACTCAGCCTCGTGGTTGGGGGAATTCTGTCTTACTGCTGCATGAAGACACCAAGTTTATCCTGTCAAATGAAATCCATGGATGTAGGGTAACCTTTGGGGTATGACTGCTACATGACCTGACCACTGTTGCTAAGGGCTCTGACTGGTTGATGTGTTTGGGGTGTTCTAAGTTGTAACGATGTAGCAAGGTTGGAGTTTTTTTTTTTTTTTCTTCCTGAATTGCTTTTCTCCTTTTCCTATCCCTTCTCTTACCAATCTGATCTGCAAACACTTTTAAATATTCATAGTGTGGGATTTGTCTCTATCCACATGACTGCCATGGTTTGAAAGGCATGTGACAATGCAGGGGGGAAATGGGGTTAATCTCCTCCTGCACTGGCAGAACAAGGCTGAGCAGTTGTACAGCACAGGCATTTATTCTTGTGCCCTTTCCACTGCATTTGCAGTCTGTGGCGAAGGAGAAGGGAAGTTTCAGATGCTGATTCACTGTAAGGATGGAGACAGGGATGCACTAGTTGCGTGCAAGCGTGAAATTTCAGGACATGAGTGCCTCCAGGGTGAACAGATAACCGTGTCACTTTCCTTGATGCCAGCCCAGCAGAAACCTGTCTGGGGCTGCAGCACCTGCGGTTTCTCCATGATGATTAGCCAGTTCTTTCATGGAAATTGGGGGGTCAGGTTGGTGGGTAGGAAGCAAGCAGTGATTAGCCTGACTTGTGGGCAGGGGAGATCCCACAGCCAGCCAGGCTTTCAGCCTCTCATCAGCATATGGTCTAGACCAGGGATGAGCCTGCACATCCTTGCTGCAGCACATATAGCCAGAGGCTCAGGTTGCAGGAGGGTGAGATGGAGGATTGTTTCTTCTGTGCTGGCTGAGCTGTGGGTCAGGCTGCCTCTGTGCCCACAGAGCTGCAGGGCCCTGGAGAGGCTCACAGGCTTGTGCTCCATGGGAACAAAATTGTTAGCTTGGCAAATCAGAGCAACCTCATTAAGAGCTACTGAGAGCGTGAAAGGCGTGTTGCTGGAGGCAGGTCATGGTAAATGAGGGGGCTAAAGTAGCAGGGCTTTTCTAACAATTAATTATTGAGTGGTTTTCTAGAGATTCTTTCTCATGTTTATAATTCATTCCCTGCTGTAGATGCCATATTGATTTATAATTTTTTGAAGTTCAATATTTTGCACCCTTGGGGCCTTAAACAAAAATTAACTAGAAAATGAGAGTAAATTTCTACATTCTGCCTTGTCAGAGCTTTCTCTCCTGTTGCCCATTCCTAGAGCCAGTTTCCATGCTCTGGTTTGGGTTGCAGATGTTGCCAAGCCTGTGTGCCGTGGGCTGTGAGATGTGGGTGGCAGAAGAGCTGCCTCACTGACCAACAAATGAGAAAATCAAGAGCCCAATTAAGAGCCTGGAATTGCCCCCAGTGACCTGAGAGCATTTAGTAGCTGCTAGTGAGACAGGCCTGTTTGAATGAATAAGCATTCCAGTTTGTTCGAAGGAAAAAAATTCCCCTCCTCCCCCAGCTCTAATTAGCTACTCTTTCTCTTTTTTCTGCCATGAATGTAGAGGGTTTGTCACTGGAATGAAATCTTAACAAGATGTGTGTTCTTCAGCTTGCAGCTGATAAAGGTGATCTCTGTGCAGTGGATATGGAAACTCTTGTACCTGTCTTCTGTGTTTCCTTGATGGATCTTTGATTTTACTGTTGAGTACAGCTCCTCCTCACCCTCTGTTTTTTCTCCTTTCCTCTAACAGGGTGACTAAAGAAGTGGACTCAAACTCAAAAGAAGCTAAATCTTTTCTGAAGCAGCAAGAGAAACTGCAATCAGCAGCTCCAGGTTCCTTGCCGACAGTCTCGGGGTGAGTATGGGATTTCCCTGCCCGGGTATGGGCCCTTAGTGAGAAAGATGGCACTGGAGCCAATAGTGCAGGCTCTGCAGTATTTAATGGGTGTTTGTTTTCTGCAGGAGTTCAGTGGGACCAAGACTAGGCCTGAAGATGTGATGATTTGGGCTGGAGGGAAGTGGGGGGAGCAACCTGTGAGTTCCAGTGACTGCTTTCATAGGTTCAGGCTCCAATTTTTTAATCCTCATAAATCATTCATCCTAGTAAGGAAATAGTGGTTTGACTGTCTCAAACAGCCTGATGAAACTACAGGTAGCCAAGGAACATGCCTGAGATTACCTGCAGTTCCTTTGACAGGTGCTTCTCAGGGCTATAAAAAGCTATGTCAGGCTGGGCTGTGGCTTCTTAGAGACTTGGGGTGAGCATTTAAATAAGAGATGTTTTTGCCTCTTTGATGTTCTCTAATATCATTTTGATGTGGATTTGTCACTTTTCTGTTCAAGCTCAAATACCTAATTCTGAGATTATCATAATGCTTGTCAAAGATACAAGGAGGTCGGGTCCCCTGTGCATCTGACGTGCCAGTCTGGTTCTTGATGAGCTTGGGAGATCACCAGCTTCTTAGGAATAGAGGAGATTCTTCTGTGTTCCAGTGATGATTTTTATTTCAGTCAGTTGTTTGTATTTATATTTGAAAGACGTAAGCTGCATGTAATTTGATCACACAGAAACAATACCAATCAAATAAATACATTGTCCTTCCCATCTGCTTAGAGCAATTCTCCAGTGTGAGTTAAGACTGCCTTTCCCTGAGATGCTGTTATTCAGTTGCTGCAGCTGGATTGTAACTCATTTTTTTTTCCAGCTAAGTGTTGCATAGTTTGTACTTAGCTCAAGGTAATGAAAGCATAGAGTGTGTGTGTGCATGAGCCTTGACAGCTGCTGTTCTCTGAGCTGAATGTGGGCATAGATGAGCATAGTCTTCATGCTCTTGTTCACACTGCACAAGGGTTCGTCCCTGCAGAGCTCATTAATTGTAACCTAAGTGTTGTTTACAGGGTTTTGTGCTGGAAAACTTGCCTTGGGTTTGGCTGGCTTTCTTTGTGCAGTTTTGGTGGCCAAAGTTTGTTTGAGTGGCAGCTGAAGCTGGGGCGGCTCTGCACTGTGCACACTGCTGGTGGTCCCATGTCTTCAAACCTGCCTTCCAGTTTCCCCAGCAATTGCCCTGCTGCTCTGAGTGCAGGCAGGTTTGGCAGCCCGCTGGGAAAGCTCCAGGGGCTGTTCTCCTTCCAGTTCAGCAGAGATCCATGTTTCCTCCTGTGTCTTACAGGCCCAGGGGAGGAGCTGGGTGGCCTGTGCAGCCGGGTCATTACCAAGGGGCATGGTTGCTTTTGCTGGAGCTTGGATTGCTCAGGAGTAATAACCACAGCTCAGCTTGTGTTAATGTTACAGATATCTGAAGAATTCACATCAGATATGGAAAAAAGTGGACTAAAAATCAATAGAAGAAACAATGAGTTCAAGGACTTCTTTAACTTTCCTTCAGTGTGATTATTTTGGAAGGAGCTTAATTAGGCCATTGTTCAGCCTGTTGATGTGTGATGTCCTAGTGACAGTTGCTTGCCCAGAACATGAGTGACCTGGCTGTGGAGAAGGGTGGGGAAAAATATCCTGGGCTTGTATGTCTTGCCTTTCTTCAGAGCACCAAACCCCAGTGCAACACAGCCCCAAATGCCTTCCCTTTTGCTACCTCCTGCAGTGCATCCTGGCCTTGTGCAGGGATCCTATGGCAGAGGAGCAGCAGTGGTGTTTGGGTCAGTGTGTGCAACAGCCCAGCTCTCTTGAGGCTTTAGCAGGAGATTCTCTGGGGCAATCTGGCCAGCATGGGCCCTCTGATCTGAGAGTGCTCCAGGGAGTCTTGGACAGTCCAAGACTGCTCCCTGAGACTGCCAGCAAGCATGCTTGCCATTGGGCTTAGGAAGATGTTTCTAGCTGGGAAGCCAGCCAGGGTATTTTCAGGTGAGAAAATTACTAGCAGGCTTGTGGTATTCCTTAAAGCCAGAGGCAAGCCCCATATGTTAAGCAAATTACTAAGGTCAGGTTTTAGACTTGAGCCAAGCTATCCAGACTCTGCTGCTTTGGAGCAAAGAGCCACAAGCCTTGGTGACATGCCAGAGCACTGCTTGGGGACCGACAGAGCTTGGCATAGCCTGACAGTTCTTTGCACCTTTTGTCTACTTAAAATAGAAGTTTTGGGGGAGAGGATAGATTTTTCCCCTAAGCATTATGGGAGAGCCCCAGTCTATTGCCACAAGGCAGTGAAAAAGTGATTTTGGGATCCTAGCTGTGCCTGTGGACACCCACTGTGCTGTGAGCCATTGTCAACCTCCAGGAGCTTTGTCAGCTATTAAAAAAAAAAAAAAGCCTTGCCCTTTGTGGAGGGAATTTGAGCAGCTAAGAGTGGCCTCTCCATCTGGCTTTTCTTCACCTTGCAAGCAGCATGCATTATTTCTGAATGCAGCCAACCTATCCTGCATTTATTGAATTTCCCTTCTCTAAACAGACAGAAGTAATCCAGAAAAGCAACGGTCACAAAACCAAACATCCGGCTCCACATCTCCACGTTACAAACCCTTGCAAACTTAACTGGTCCAGGGGAGGGGATGTTTGGGGCTGAAAGTGCATTTCCTGAATGTGTTTAACATCCCTACCGGATGTGCTATAAAAAGCTAGATTTGTGCTTGTGAGGGACATGGGGGTGGTTGGAGGAGAACAACTTAAACACTTGGCTGTAATTAAAGCCAGGAGTACAAAACAACCCACCCACTTCTCTCAGCAGGCTTTGCTAGGAAGGTCAGAAGCCCTTGGTTCCCAGGGCTGTGTTGGTTTCCCAGCCTTCACATTATTCCCACCGTGTCCTCCTGTGACACACAGCTAGGCAATGTTCTGTCAGCAGTGGGTATAGGTTTGTTGGGGAGGTTTGGGGTTGTGATACTCTGTTCCAGTTGTTTCTGTTGTGCTCTTGGGTTCTGTCAGGCTCTTGCTGATGCCATCAGAGTTATCAGATGTGGTGAGGGGACCCACCAATCCCCTCGATGCCCCCTTAAATGGGTGGAAGGCTCACAGCATCTAAAAAGAGCCCTCCATCCACCCAGCTAAGCCTTCTTGTCTGTGTGTTTTAGGGCTCATTTCCTATCCTTAACCATTGCTCCAGGACCTTTTGGGGAAAGCAAGAGTAGATCCTGGCTGTAAATGAAGTGCATGACTTGATGGAGGTATCAATGGGCATTCCTGGTACTCCAAAAGATATTTTTTGCCCTCTCCCCAGGCCAGCCAGGACCTGTGAGCAGGGTCCATCATCTCTGCACTAGTAATCCCATTTTACAAGCAGCATTTCATATTCAGAGGATGGTAAAGCAAATTAAATCCTCCAAGCAGCTTACTGCAAGATGACTCCGTGCATGTACTTGTGAGACTCGACAGGGGGTTGAGCTCCAGGCTGGGAAAGCCCTGCACCAGCCCAGCCCTGTGGTGGGAGCAGCTGCGATCTGCCTGTCGGTCCTGTGCCCTTGTCAAAGCATGGTGGCATTGCAGAGGGAACACTGCTGCTGTAGCAGTCCTGAAAATGGAAAACATGTATTATTTGAGATTCTCTTCTAGGCAGCTGTTTCTACACAGCCTGAACAGGAGCCAGGAGGAAAAGGAGAGGTTTTTTGCTGGCTTTGTTCTTGCTTTCGCTTATTACCAAAACCACTGTAATTAAACGTGGACTTGCTCACTCAGGCCAGCTGTTGCTTTTCTTTTTGATCCTGCCTGAAATTACAGTGGTGGATGTTTGACCTCCTAGGCCTTTTTCATGCCTTGTAGGCTGGTATAAACACCGGGTACAATTTGCCTTTGAAGCGAGCAGGCACCGCTCCCACAGAGTTCAGGAGGTGCTGTGCTTGCAGACCCCCAGGCTGCGTTGGGACTGCAAGGGTTTGGACCTCAGTACAAGACCCAGCAGGAAGAGGCACTGCAGGAAAGCTCTGACCCTGAGAACATATACTTGCCCTGAACAAAAAAAAACCAGATAAACTCTAGCCTGTTCGTGATGGATGCCTTCCTCCCTGAGCCTACAGTAAAGCAGTTCACATGGATTATTAAATGGTGTGAAAAGCTTCAGGCCTTTTCTTTTAGAAATCATTTACCCTGCTACATGCTAATTTTTTATCTTTGTAGGAGGATAGGGATGGTGGGAGAACCTGATGCCTGTTTGCAGCATCCTGACGTGTTACTGTAATCTCTAAGCCAACCTTCCTCTCCAGCCTGGCCTCTTCTGGGAGCTACTTTGCATCCAAAGCTTTTTCTTGCAAAAGATGCTCTTTCTGCATGGGTTGGCAGGATCCCTTTGCTATTATGTCCAGCACTAGTTACTTGAGATCATATGTGGACACTGGTGGGCAGGCACAGGCTCTCAGTTTTTGGAACTTCTGATGATCCAGAGCAAGTGCTGCAGTACTTGCATGTCTCTAGGGAGCAATTTCATTTAATAACAATCCCATGGGGTTTTATTCCTCAGAAATCAGGAATTTACAGTCTTCAGCTCAGCATCAACTACAAACAACTATGTAGCTAAAACTCTTGGGCATTTTTCTTGTACAAGATGAGTAAGAATGCCAGTAAAGCAAGTAATCAAACCTTTTGGGGGAGTTGGAGGTGGGTTTTTTTTCAGTAGTCGCTTAAGCACTTGAATAGTTCTGCTCTTACTAGTGAATTCAAAGCTTCCTGTCTTTCTCCTGCTCTTCCCTTAACGTGCTCCAGAGAGTGCTGTTCTCCCAGACGGAGAGATCCAGCCCCTTGCACCACAGCCAAACGTCTGGGTGTAGTAGCACATGACATACTTTTCTGTGAACATGATGAACCAGCTAGGAGCAATACTCTGTGCCCTAGAGCTAGTTTTACTTCTTTCCTATTCATATGATTTTGTTGTGAAAGATTAAATGTGGCAATAGCTGTTCCAAGTAAATAATTTCTCTTTGGGTCTTAGATCCCTTGTTGTTATTAACTTCATTTTAATTATTCATTGCTAGCGTCTGTCTACTGTTTTACACTCCTTGAGTCAATGTGGAGACAAGGTTAGGTGAGTTTTTAGAGTAGCTTGGTTTTATTTGCTAGTGGAACTGAAATTAATTACTCTATAGGGATGAATGTGGAAAGGTGTTTGTATGTGTCAGGAAGGGGAAGTTTGTCATTGGGAAGAATGATCTGCTCAGTGTTGAAGTGTTTTCATTAGCCATAGGAAATAAGATACTGATTGCTGCACACTTGTAAATCATGTGAAACACCTCATCCTCTGAGCATCTGCCTCCTCTCTTGAAGTCAGTGTCACATGAAATGGGAACCCACAGCACTGAGGGTGCCCATCCCGGCCAGTGCAGGTTTGCAGCAGTGAGGGCACCCACAGGGGTTTCACAGCCCAGCTGGGGAGCCAGGTGAGTCTGCCTGTCTGAGCTGTGAGCCATGGCCACACTACCATTGGATCCCGTGCTGGGGACCTGACTGCTTCCTGCAGACAGGCTTATCCAGAGCTGCAGTCACCTCTGAGGCTTAGCTGTGAGTGGGAGAGCTCTGCCATTTTGGGACTTTGCCCCTTTTCTGAACAGCTCTTTCTCCTGAGCTTATGTTAAACCTATTTTGATAAGAAACAGAGCTCTGAGTGTGGGAAGTTTCATACTCACTCTCCCAGACTCCAAGCAAAATGTGCACTAAACATCCTTGTTTTAAACTAGTCTCTCAGGAGCAGTTCTTTCTTGTTCTCAGGCCAAATGAGTCAATGCCTTCTACCCCAGCCTCTGTTTTGCAACAGAAATGAATGAGATTCTTTCACTCTGTGCTGTGCTTTCCTGTGGCCGTGCCATCACAAGTGCAGTTGCCTTTCTTTGGGGCAATGGAAAGAAGTTTAGCAGTGCCTGTACAGCTCTGTGCCTTGCTCCAATCCTCTGTCTTGATGTGGCTAAGCTGGATCCCTCGGCTGGACTAAGTGGGATCAGCTGTGTCTTTTTCTAGTCTCATTGGAGGTTCAGCAGAATGGAATCTCAGCTATTTGAGGACTTACTTCTCTAAAGCATCTGTCTTATAAAATAAAAACAACCCCCCACTACTCTGGGGCCTTTGATAATTCCCCAATGAAAGTTGTGGGGCAGTTTTCCCTTAGGGCAGTACAGGTTTTATGAGGCTTATTTTCATATGCTTTCATCTCTTGGATCATGAGCATTTCTCTTTCTCCCTCTGTGAAAATGATTGAGGAAATTAACTGCTAATGGGGAATGAAGCCAGCTGTATTTTTATTCCAGACCCCTTGCAAAGTTGCGAGGAGAAACTCCTTTATCTTCCCATGTTGGACTTGCTCTGACTGGAGTGAGAGGTGAGAAGGGCAGCCTTGCTTTATGGATAAATCCTGTGATTGAAGGTGGATGCTAAGAGCTCCTGTTCCCAGCTGTGCCATGCCTTGGGCATGTGTCTACCAAGATTTGTTTCCACTCCTGTTTTATTTTGCTTTTATAGTGTTTCCTTGCATATTAACTGAGCTGTACCATGTCCCTTGAGTGTCTCCCCCATACCAGATGCTTGTGTTACATCCTCTTGCTTTCCCACACTTGTGTTCCTTCCTTTTTTCTCATGTCAAGGAGCAAGTTCAGCTGAATCATTCTTCATAAAATATGAACCAAGTAAGGCTGGAGTGGCAGAGTAGAGTGATGCTCCCTGCTCTCAGGCAGTCTTATTGCCCCAGGCTTTTCACATAGTAGTGGCTTCATTCATGGAAAATCTCATACTAGAGGCCTCATTCATGGAAAATCAGCACACCAGTATTTTCCAGCACATTTGTTAGCCAAAACTTTGATCTGCATGCTATGTTGTCAGCCTTGTGCAGGACTGTGTTTAGAAAATGGGCATGCTCAGACTGGCTGGATTGATATCAAGATGTGAAGTCAAGTAATTAGGGTTAGTTACCAAGTAATGCCAGCTTTCTCCCTCTCTGCATGAAAGGAGGTGGTGGTGTGACTGAACTCTTGAAGGGTGCTTCGTCTCTCGTCAGAGCTGCAATCTCTTCAGCTGGCACCAGTCTCTGCCACTGCTCTTTTGTTTGATTCAAGAAAAAGACCAGAAGAGGCTGAGCAAGTGTCTGCCTGGCCCATGGGGATTTCCTCTGCCATGAGGATGGTTAGGATAGCTGGGATTCACTTCAGCTATTGCTGTTCTGGTGTGGGGGTGGCAGAGCCCCCCATTTTTTCCACTGCTCTTACTCCTGTGGAAAAACTGAGCCTTAAGTGAACTGGTGCATGGTCTGAGCTGAAAGGGCACCTTAAACAAGTTCCAGTCTGTCTCAAGCTCTCCAGGGTGCTCTAATCCAGTCTGCCAAGCCATGGAGTACTTTGTTTCCCTATCCAAGGAGTTTCAAAGCCTTGCTAATGTGTTGGGTTACAGCCCAGTCCTTTTTGCCCCTGAGCCCTTGCCGTTGTGCTTTTCAGAGCGCGTGGTCCTTGAGGCAGTTGCTGTACAGAGGGACCCTCTGCAGAGGCAGATAACCAGTGTTGTGCTGGCAGCAGATATTCCTCTGGGTGTGCAAGGACGTGTGTGACCTGCTCCTGTACCTGCTGAGGCATGGAGTGGAGGGAACAGATTTATTTAACATTTCTGTTGGAGACCAGCCTTTTTTCTGGGAATCCCAGGGGAAGATGTATTTTGTGCCATCTCTTCTCATGGCATCTACTATTGATTCTTCCCTGTGAGAGTGGTGCAGCCCTGGCACAGGCTGCCCAGAGGAGCTGAGGCTGCCCCATCCCTGGGAGTGTTCAAGGCCGGGTTGGATGGGGCTTGGAGCAACCTGGACTAGTGCAAGGTGGAACAAGATGATCCTTTTTGAGATCTTTTCCAACCCATTCTAGGATTCCACGATTATCAGCAATATAATGGAGGATATGTATGAGTCTGATCTGTCCTCATGCAAAAGCTTTGATACCCTTTGAAGAGCTCATACTTCAGTGCTGTTACTAAAAGCCCCCAGGCAGCCAGTGGACAATAGTCATGCCTGTTCATCGCCTGACTGCCTGGCTGGAGAACAATGATGGCATTTCTTGAAGTAACAAGTCCTGGGCATGTGCAGGGTTGGATTGTAACTTTTTTTTTTCTCCCCCTTTAAGTTGCAGGCTTAAGAGCAGCAGGTCTGGTTGCAGCACCCATGAATGCAAGTACAGAGGAGAATTTCACCTCTTGGAAAATACTGAAAGAAAGTAAATGGCTGTTTTTTTAGATGCTTGCCTGTTTTGCCTTGAGGTTGAGTATGCATATGCTGTGTGTCACCAGTATGTGTTTGCTGTTGAGAGGCCAGTTCAGATGCTTGTTTAGCAGCAAGGAGGGGGTTAAAGAGAACTCGGGAAGGCTGGCTGATTGCTGCTCATGGCTTTCATAATGCAAAGCCTGTGGGAATTCAGCCGGCTTCGGCTTCATCTCCCCCCACCCCCTCCCCTCTGCTAGAGGCAGGATAACCTTCCCGACTCCTCTGGAGCTGCGTCCCTGCCAGTACAGCTTGCACAGGGAAGCTCTGCGAAAACCCGGCAGAGGCGTGAGCGTGTGAAAGATGAGATTTTTAAACTTTCTTGGGAGAACACTGAAAGAGTAATTTTTCAGCATGGTCATGCTGTTTCCTTACGCTGTGACTGGGATGCAGCGTGTCTGCCTCTTCATCTGTGACCTGCAGATTTCCCATGGTGGGGCGGCTGAGGAAGCAGCTGGTATATGCGATATCTCCTATTCTCTGGAGACTGGAGTGCGAGGATGTCCTTGGCTTTGCCACAGGTTCTGGATGATACACAGCAAAGTTGTTTAGGCCAGAAAAATAGGAAGGTGGTTCAGCACTGGTTTGTACAGGACTCTGCACACTGACCTGCAGCCAGCACAGTGCTGCGATGTGCACCCTGTGGCAAGGGGTTCCTTCCATCTAACGTTTGGTATTAGAGAAGTTGTAAACAGACAGTGCAACCCAGGGCCTTCTGTGTAGCGTCTGCTTTAAGGACAAGCACCATCATGGTGTTTTTCCTAATGTGTGAAATCCCTTCTTCCTCCTGCTGTTTGCAATATCTCTTTGGAAAGCTGGAAAGGGTCTCCTTTTTCTTTCCCACTCACACGCGTGCATTTGTGAGCCTTGCCAGCACTATTTGGCTCTTTACATTGGGAGGGGTTTTTTCTACTTTCCCAAGTCAAAGAAAAGTGTGTAGCATTTGTTTTGGAAACAAAAACATTACTGAGAATTACATGACCTCTGCAAACAGATCAACACAAAACAGGTCATGTGCTTTGGGCTGACTTTGAAGACTGTACCGGATAGCTGTCTCCATCCTTGCTTTATGGTTTTGTGGCCATTGCATTTAACAAGGACCCTTAAGAATCTTTTGAAGGAGTAGTATAGCAGCAGCTTTGCAGGTCCTGTGGGACAGTCAGGGAGCTTAGCAGCTTTCCCTGGTCAGTGTTGTGATTACAGGGCAGGGTTTGGATTCTTTATAGGGATAGAATACCTGCACTCAAACAAATGGGGGAAGGGTTTTTCATCCTTACTTTTCTCAAAGCCCTTAGAAGTAAAATTTTATTGGTGAATATTAGTAAAAGGTTGTTGGTCATAGCTGCTGAGGGACACTACAGAGGTGTGTCTATCTTCTACTTCCTTTGTTACAAACAATGTCTCCTGGAAAAAAGTTTCCTGCTGCCTCCTTCTTTTAGCACTAGGCAGGCTGGATGGAAAGTAGGTAGCACTGCTGTTACAAAAAGTGCTTTCCTGTCTCTGCATGGCACAGGAATCCTCTGGTCAGCTTTGATACCTTCCTGCTCCACAGCCTGCCCTGCTCATGTTGAGCCAGGTCAGCAGGTATTTGTGCTGCTTTGTCCTTAGTGTGTGACTCAGTGGCAGGTGTCACACTGGATTATTTGGAGTCAGATCTGTTCTTGAAATAAAAAGCTTTGAGTGCCATCCAGACTAGACCAGCACAAACATCTCAGCCTGAATCAGTTTTGGGCAGCATGTACAGCTGTCTTGGAACACAGTGCCTTTATGAGCCCACCCTGGCCTCTTGCTGGTTTTTTTGGGTTTGTTTTTTTTTTTTTTTGGTAACAATGAAAAAATGCAAACCTTCAGTGTCCTTTCTTTGTCAGGAGCTGTGCTTTGCAGGAGGGACTCTAGGATTTAACACCATTTTCTATGTAATTTGAGCCAGAACCAGTGGGTTTGTGATGTGTGCTGAAGGTACCAAACCCCTTGCTGGAATGGGTGAAAATGTTTGGGACCAACTATCCTGTTAATGTATGTCCTGGAAATTCCCTTTGCCTGGTCCTGATCACTGTGCTGTGGTTATTTTCTTCATTCGTTCTGGCTGTTAAATGGAGAAGTGAAGGCACCCACAGGCTGGTGTGGCTGAGGTTACCTGGGAAGCCTGGTTGATGCAATTTCCCAGATCTGAGGCTGGCCCTGAGCTTCTGGATTGCCTTTCTTGTAGCACTTGCTTCCCATGTAGCCTTTGTGACTGCTGGGCTGAGTACTGCTGCTTTTGGGTGAAAAGTCTGATTGTGCATGAAAAAAAGGTTTTCAACAAAACAAACAAATTTTTAAAAAAAAGGCAAGACTCCAAAACCCTCTCTGAACTGGTCATGCCTAACGTGGCAGGCCTGCAAATTGGCTCCTCTGCCTGGCTGCTGGGGTTGAAGGCCAGAAATGCTCAGGAGTTCGTTTGCCTCAGGTCCTGCATGGCACACTTCTCCCCAGCTACCCCTGTGCCAAACCAGTGGCTTTTGTCTGGCCTCTCTGGTAAAGAATTGTATCTAATTTTGAGTTCTTCAACTCACATAAATGAAGAATCCTCCGTTTCTTTGAGCTTAATTAACAGTGGCAACTAATTGTTGAACAAATAATTTGAAACAGTTACAAATATGCCGGAACTTCCCAGAATACAGGAAATTTCTTGAGCTCTGCTTTTGTGGGTCTTACTTAGTTGTCACTAGGATGTGGTTGTGTTTGTGCCTGTTTCATGTGGAAGAGACTGCCACTGCCCCTCTTGCTCTCCAGCTTTCTTAGGGTGCCTATCTCTGAATTTGAGGATGAACAGTGGCTGATTTATGTCATTTGCTGGCTTGACCAAGGGCAAACTCCCCAGCTGTATAGCTGTGAGTGATTCATCTTTTCTCATCCATGGAGATAAATGTCAGGATGGATGTCAGCTGTCTGGCTGATGCATGAGTGAATCTGCTTTCATATATGCACCATGAGCCAAATGTACACGCATGAATTTTTTACTGTTTGTGATAAACCTGAAAATGCAGACTGTGTTGGAGGAAGAGCCCTCTTGGCTTTAAATATTGATACCAATATAACAGGGCTGTGGCTGTGACAATCTGGGAGCCTTGAAGCATTAGCTCAGAGATTATGCTGAATGCCATGGGGAATTCAGTGGTGTGTAAAATAAAAGGAAGAGCTTTGCAAAGTGGTAACATGCTTCGGATGGAGAAATAATGGATGGGGTCCTCTCAGGTCCACATGCTGTGGGGCTGAAAATGGAAGAGATTCAGGCTGAGTCTTTGGAAGAGGCCCCTGACAGGTTTTTTTTATTTACTTTGATTTGTAATGTAACTAAAAAGAGAGCAGCTGCCCAGAAACCTAGGCGCCTGTGGATTGATGGCTGTGCAGGAAGAGGTGAAGACCCTATTCCTTGGAAATGCTCAGGGCTTGGGGAGCTGGATGTGGTAGGTCGTCATCATCTCTAGAGCCTCAGTATCAAGTACTTCTGCTGTGTGGTTCTTCATCAGCTAATCGAGTTGAACAGTTATCCAGAAGGCATGCTGAGGGCTGAGAAACTTCTTAAAGTAACTTTAAGTGTTCTGATCTCTTCACTCCCTTTAAGACTTTGAGCCATGTGTGGAGCTAATACACAGTCAGGCATGCTGGGGCTCCTGCCTGTGCAGTTGCCTCTTCCCCATCACAGCTTGTGAATAAGTTGTAAGAAGCCTGCAGACTCCTGAGCTGACTCCACACAGAGTGTACCTGCCAGTTCTCAGAGGGCTTGCTAGCAAAGCATAGCTTTGTGCAGGATGAGCTCTGCTGCTTTCAGATCTGAGCTGGCTTTGTGCCTTCCTGTGCCTGGTCTAATCAGCTCTCTCCAAGTGGGATTTGCAGGGCAGTGCCTGTTGAGGCACCCGGGCTGGCTGGCCACGGTGAGCGGAGGTCTGACACTTGGGGCATTGCAGCCCCACTTCCTCCCCTGCTGCTGTGAAGGTGGGGAGCTGGCTGCAGGATATTTTCTGGCTTTTACATGAACTGGTTGTAGTGAGTGTCATCTACCACATGACTAGCAGTGGCTTCTAATTTAATTTTTGCAGGCTGTTTCAATATAGAATGTAGCTCTTGCTACAAGAAACCCTCAAAATAAAGGGGTAGCTTTTGATGAGGGTAGCAGAGAACATCCTAACACAATTGGGACTCCTCTGGGTAAGGTAAAGCTGTGCAGGAGGGGACTCCCCTTTTGTACTGTGCCAGAGGGATCTCAGCAGCTGATTCATCAGGGAGCATCTTGGGGGCACACTGTTTTGAGTTAGTGTGTATGGCACTTGTGCACACTGCCCTGTAGAGTTTGAACACCTCAGCATGGTTAGTTGGTAAAGGAAAAGCAAGCTTATAAAAATTTAGGATAACTATCTTTGTCTAAAAAGCAAACACTGCTGAGAGGCTGCAGGAGACAGGGAGGGGAATAGCAGCCCAGTCTCTAAATTCACCTTAAGTTTCACTCAATGTGGAGAGAGTAAAAGTGGAAGTGATTTTTCTCTGCCAAGTCCTTTATTTAGATATAAAAGCTTTTCATGGCTTCTTGCAAAAGATACTGTTAACAGCATGGTTCTTTGCATGACACTTTTTGAGGCTTAGGCTCCTGCAGCATCAGCCAGATGATCTGACCGCTGGATGTTGTGTTCCCACTATTCCTGTCACATCCATGGTCGTTGGATCTTTTTGCTGAGCTATTTCAGTGTACTTAGCTGAAACTAGCCTGACTGCCAGCATTGCATGCTAAAACAGCCCTGCAACAGCTGAGTGCTGGAGCCAGCGTCATGGAAGACATGGATGGATTTAAATTGTGAAGGAACTTCATTCTTAGTTAAAGAACCTAATGTTTCCAAAATGAGCTTGTTTTCTCAAGGCAGGAAATATGCACCAAGGGACCTTGGACCGAGAACCACTTTATACTTTCTTCCCTTAGGTGTGTGCTCTAGAGCATTGGTAGAGGCAAAGTCCTGGGTGAACCAGGCCCTTTGGACAATGGCTCACTTGCAGTGAGCAATCTCCTGTTTTGAAAGCAGTTCTGTGTGTATATGTGTTATGGTTACTATTAGGATAAGATAATATTAGGTTATCATCTACTGTTGCATAGAGTTGCTAGGAAAAATAGGTCATGTGCCAGTGCAGCATCTCTGGAGTCACATACATGCAGCTGCTGGTGCCTGTGGTCTTTGCAGTCCGAGCTCACTCAGAGACACCATGATGCATTTTCCTTGGCTTTTTAATTAAACAGACACTTGAATTCCATATATTTCTTTCCACATTTCTTCAAAGGTCTTATGTTTTCCCTCTTTCCCCCACTTCAGCTTTCCCTAGTAGATTAGAGCCTGCTGGAAAACATAGAGCCATTGTGAAGTCCAAAGCAAAAGCTGACTCAGCGATCCTTCCCATTAAGGCTGCCACTGTTCATGGAACAGGAGGTTAGCCTTAAATTACTTCTGCCAAAAAATACTGCTGCCCATTTCATTAACTGTTGATATGTCCTTTAACACTGTTTTTTTTAAAGAGTGGTCTACTAGTGCCTTAACTGTCTGGGAAAGTCTTTATTTTCATATGCCAGAATAATTCTCATTTTGCTGTAAGAAGCTTTCGCATCTCTTCTTCAGATCTCTGGAGAAAGGTGCTGTTCTAGGCACAGCCCCCTACCTCTACCAACAGTAGCTCCTGTCTTTGAAGGCTTTCAGCTCATCCTCTCTTGATGAGAGGGAGCAGGGTTGTGGTGCTGGGTGGGTTCCTTTAGAGCAAGCACAGGGCAGTACAGAAAGAAAAAGGCTTCCTTGTCATTCCCAATATCCTTACTAGCTGGAGCAGATCCACTCGTGAGCTCAGAGCAGATGGGCATCAAAACCTCATCCATGTGTCTGAGTGTGATCTCACCAGTGTGTGAACCTGGATGCAAACACAGCAGCAATGCTGGAGGAGCTGGTACTGAGGTGCCACTACAAAGAGAAAAGTGAATCTCATCAAGTTCTTGTGTTCTTCGTAAAGCAGTCAGTGACAACTTGGGGTGATGTTCCAGGGAGAAAGTAGTTTTTGAGGTGGGGGCTGGCCAGAGAGCAGTGCTTCATGTGACAGTGCTGGGAATTTTGGATGTTTGTTGTTCCCAGAAATATGCCCAAGTTTCCTTTTTCCATTGGTGTATTAAGAAGTTACAGAGACATAGCCTAGTTTCATTAATGGATTTAAAACAGGTTTTGGCATAAGGCAGCCAAGCACATCAGGAGTGGAACAGAAAATATTCTTCCTCAGTCCAAGAGCGTGGAATCTGTCTCTCACACCAGCTAAAGCAAGTGACAAATGCTGGGTTTGTTGTAATCTAAAATCTTTCTCTTTTCTCCCTCCCCCACGTCCATTGTGTTCATGAGTGCATAGACTATTTATTGGCAAATTTAAAGCCACAGGCACAAAACTACTGTGGAGTCATCCTAAGGCCCCTGCACTAGAGGAGGAACATGTTGAATTAAAAGATACTTACCAAGCCTTGACTCCAGCTTCAGGTACTTACTGATCTTTTTCCTTTTAACCCTTATTTTTTCTCCAGTCTGATCTGCATTTTTGACAGGTGATTATTATCACTGAAAGAGCTGACAGCTCTGGTAGTCTCAAATGCTGCAGAATTCCTGATGGTGGTTTTAATGCATGCAGGTTGTCTTTGAGTATTTGGAAGGAAAGACTGTTGAAAACTTGTAGAAAATGTATGATGCTTGTGTGCACTGCTCTGTTGGGGCAGGACCTACTCTGGTGCCAGAACAACCCTGAGATCACAGGGTGTCTTGGACCTCAATGGGGGGCACTCCTAATTGAGAAACCTGAAACAACGTGATGCCCATAACAACTAGACAACTTCTGTTGGTATTTCCAGCACTTCCCTGGCTCTGTCCTTAGAGGTAAGAACCTCTCTCAGCTTGTGCTTCTCAGCTGTCCATCAGTGGCCCAGCTTTTGGGTTTGTTCTTCACAGCAAGCACCTCTTTTAAAATTCATCTTGTTAATGGGCAATCTGTGACTTGTCTGAGTCCAAAGGAGAAGCTTGTTGGTGTCAGACCCAAACCCAGGCTGTCAATGCAAAAACCTTCCTCCTGTGCTGATCGACTAGGGACACTCAGACCTGTTGCTCAGGATGTCTCAATTAAGCCATTTTCAACCTTGAACTGAACTGCAGAAATGCTTGTCATACTTTGAGATCTGTTGATGGGAAGAATATTCTTAGAATCCTAGAATGATTTGGGTTGGCAAGGATCATCTCATTCCACCTCCCTGCCTTGGGCGGGGACACCTTGCACTAGACCAGGTTCCTCCAAGCCCCATCCAACCTGGCCTTGAATACTTTCAAAGATAGGACATCCACAGTTTCTCAAGGCAAGCTGTGCCAATCCCTTTCCACCCTCACAATGAGGGATTTTTTCCTAGTAGCTAATCTAAACCTCCTTTCTTTCAGTTTAGAGCCATTTTCCCTTGTCTTATCACTACGTGCCCATCCACCATGATGGATGATGAATGTCCTGGTGCAAAGCTGCATGTGCAAGGGTTGAACTACTAACAAATGCTAGGATGAAATCAATTCCATTAAGGGCCCTATTTTTAACTTCTTAACATACAAAATTCTTTGTAGCTGCAGTTTGGCAGGGTTCTGTCTCTTGCAACAGGGGTCACTGCTTCCATACAGTGCTAGAGTTGGTTTATCCTATTTTTACTAAGCTGTGAAAGTTGTTTTTCTAGTATGCTCTAACTCTGCTTGCTTCCCCACCCTTAGACTCCATCTGTACACTTCAAAATAGAAGGAGGAAGAGAGCAGAGAAAGAACAAAGGCTCATAATACGAATGGAAGGAAACTAGGGAAATGCAGGAGGAAATGGACAGTGAGAAATACAAAAAATTCCAGCTGTGCTGAATGCATGGGATGTGACTGCACAGGGATGCTTTCTACTTGTATTCAGAGCTCAAGACCTGCACTGTGGAGCTAAACTTTCCTTTAAGTCAGCAACCTATTCAGGCACCTAACAATGTCCATTATGTACAGTCAGCCTGTTTATGCCCTGTGCAGGGCTTTCATACCTTTTTTCCTTCTACAATAAAACTATTTACAAAGTGGCCAGGCTGAGCTCAATTTTGCTGTGCGAGCTCTTGACCATCAGCTTTCAGCAAGCATCTTGTCACTTCAGAAAGATTTAAGAGGACAAACTGTGATCACAAGATGCCCAAGGAGAACAACTGCTGATGAAAATGCTTCCTAGCTGACTGATAGCAAATGTCTCTTTGCTTTGAAGGACAGGGAGAGGGGAAGGAGGTAGCAAGAATTGGGTCCCTGCTGCTCATGGAGTTGTAATGATGAAATTGAAACTGTGAGGCAGCCTGAAGAGGTGAGACCAGAGCAAGGCTTGATGGCAGTGTGTGGCCAGCCTGGCAGCAGTGCTTGTGCATCTCTGTGGGGTGAGAGCAGTGCAGAGAGGGGAAACCCTGGGAGCTGGAGGAGAACATCTCTGGTATGGACACCCGAGCAGTGCTGTTGCTGCCTCCATCCTTGCTGTAGAATATGTTGGGCTGTCAGCACATGGGAGAGCTGTGCTTACGTTTGTTCTACAGCTGCAGAGGAACCAGCTGGCCTATGTTTAATATACAAGGGGATCCCCTAGGAGGCTTTGTATGCTCTCTGTGGAGTTTGGGGCAGCAGCTGCAGGAGTGCCTAAGTGTGCTCCTCAGCAGAGATATCCTCTGTGACCTTGGGCAGCCCAAGGTTTTAGCCCTGTTGCTTGGAAACAGCTCCCACCTCCACTACAAAATTCAGCGTGAGTTTTTGGAGCACATGGTGGCTCTGATTAAAATGAGAGCTGAGGTACAGCTTTTAGGGTAGGAGGAATCATGACTTGACCTTAGCCTGTAGTTTTCAGCACAAGGATGTAATTCTCAGTTGAAGGAGGTGCTCTTTGACCCTGCCCACCAAGAAGCAGCTGTAAGCAGTGACTGAAAGTTGAAGCTAGAAATATTAGTGGAAGGAGCAATTTGGGCATTGGAGCAAGTCTGTGCAGGCACTGGTGCTTTCTCCTATTTAAAGAGAGAAAACATTTTGGCAACTTGCTTGTTCTGTCTTATGCCCTTGTTTAACCACCACTCATTCAGTTAGAGCCACTCAGCATCTTTTAAGGCATTTCTTTAGGGGAAAAAAAAAGAATTCTACACATTCAGGAAAACATCTGTCATCGCTGGGTGCAGAAACTGTAGCTAACGTGGTCCCTAGAGCATGTGGGAGAGCTCCAGTTCATTACTGCCTCTCTGCAGTCACTTCTGAGAGAACAGAACTGGTTATGAAGGTGAAGAAAGATTTAGACAAGTTGCCCAACATTTAGAAAAAAAAAAATCAAGGGGTGCCACTTTGAAAGTTCAAATGTGTGCACAGCACATGACACACAAGGAGTGTTTTTGTTCATGCATGTTACTTTGTAAGCTGAGCTCTTTTAAGTGTCTTGAGTTTGGCACATACAAGCTGGGCTTTAGCAGGCACTTCTGGAAGTTGTCAGCCTGAGCTGTATTTTCCTGACTCAGATCATTGCAGTAAGAACTGAGGAATGGAGCATATAAATGGAAAAAAAAAAAAAGTAGAAGCTACGGTGCAGCTAGATAATGTCAATCTTGTCATTGCTTTTAATATTCACTGCCAGGCACAGCGATCACACTATGTCAGTTTTAACTTAAGCAACTCTTAGTCCTAGTCATCTTCTGCCTGTGTACATGAAAGGGATGACTGAGCCCACAGCTGCTAAAGGCATCTCTCAATTACTTATATTTCACTGGGTATTTAAAGATTAGGTTGGGACGTAGAGGATGAAAGGGTTTTTCTTTATCTTTTAATAAGAAACTTGCATTTGCAGATATGAAAAAGACCAAAGACTGAAGTGTCTAACATGCTCCTCTTTTCCCTGCTGCTTCCTCCAAATGGTGTGGGGGTAGGGAAGCATGTGGAGATCCTACAGGGAATAAAACAATGTTCCTCTTGGTCTACTGCTTACCACAGCCCAGCCCTGTTTCCCAAAATTGATGGGTAAGGATGTGCTGTGCTGGAGTTCTCATGACATAGCCTTGCTTGCAATGCAGGAGACCAAGCAACGTACAGGGAATTAAATATATGGGGCTTTGCACGCTTTAAATATGAACAACAAAGGGGAGGATGTAATGTGAGAAGCACTGAGAGATTCCTGTAGTCTCTTGGTTTTGCTTTCTCAGCTGGCTATCAAACACCTTTTGGGAAAAGGACCTCTTCATTAGCCTTGTGATCCTCCAGCTCTTCAATCAATAAATAGTCATTCTTGGGATCTCCAGAAAATTATTTGGCAAAATCAAGGAGGACCAGATTAACCTTGCCTAAACTCAAAGAAGGAAGCAAGGAAGAGTTTGGAGAAGATCTTCCAGCTGTCTGTATTGAAAACTGTGGGAAGGGGGTTTGAAAGTCTTGGATCCCAGTGTTAAACAAAGGCAGCAGCTTTCATATCTCCTTTAAGGCAGACACGTGGCAGGAACAAAGATGCTCCTCTTGCTGTAGCTGCATGACCTCAGAAATGTGTAGTGTACAGACTGCACTCACCCCATGATGTGCTCAGGAGAGAGGTGTGAGCTGTTGCCACACAACCATCTCTAGAGCAGGCTGAAATGTTTAACCTTCTCCTGCCAGCCATTCATTGTTATGTCAGCAGATGAAAACAAGTGATGAAGTTGCTTGGAGAGGATTTGATGGTGAGCAGGTTGTGTGTGGTGTTAACAGACTTATCCAGTGTCAGGGCACTTGCTTTGTTAGTAGCACAACTGGACAAAGAAAACTCTGACTTCATGATCCATAGATTTGGGATGTGGGGGGAAATGGGCACACCAGACCCAGCACACTCTGTATTACCAGAGGCACATAATGTGGATGAGGAGGACGTGAGGCAAAGCCAGCATGTCTGGAGAATAGTGGAGATGCAGAGCAGCCCAGGCACAATGATGCTTTGGGGAAGCTGAGTGAATCTGTGCCTCCTGCTGCTGGTGTGCCCCAAACCAGCGTGGATTTTCCATGTGGCTCTGGGTGCAGCCACTCCATGCAAGGGTAAAGGCCTGGGGAAAACCCTGCAGCTAAAAATGCCCTTTATTATTTGTCTGATCTTGCCTCAGGCCCTGAGATGTTACAACTGGATAAGCTAAAAAAGCAAAGGAATCCTGGCAGAGCAAGGAAAATCCTTGATCTGGATTAGACACACAGCTGAGTTACCAACACTTCCAAAGCACAGCAAGGCTTTCTCAGCCAAGCTGCACATACAGGTGGTGTACAATCTGAAGGAAAGAAGTGCAAGGTGAAGAGGAGGTGACCCTGATAGCCAGGCATAGCTAGAGCCACTACACATTGGCTCTGCCTCTGAGTTTGCTGTGTGACTTCATCTCTACATACTGCTCTTTTCTTCCCCAAGTTGCAGGGTGTGCCTCACACGCACACAGGACTGAGAGATTGTGTCTGTCCTCTTCTGAAGTGCAGCATCATTCCTTGTAGTGCTTTAACCCTGAGAGTTAATACCTCCAGGTCGCCTTTCCTGTTACAAACCACCATCACCTGTAATTTGGCCTCTCTGCTCCTGTGTTCATGCCCCAGCAGTCCTTTGTTGCTCCTGAGTTTGAAAGAAGTGCTTGCTGCTTCCCACCTTCAACTCAATCAAATGTGCAAGGTCAAGAAGCCATCAGGGAAAGCCAGCTTCAATTCAAAGGAAAGGAAAGAGGTAAAATAAACACTTGCCTTCTGAAGCTGCTACTTGGGACTGTACTGATACAGGCTTTCCCATCTGCTCTGTTCTCTGTGGAGCTGAGCACAGCAGGGTCTGCTCAGGTAAGCATCACCCCACCTGGGACATGCTCCTGTAGGATTTTGCTGTGAGGGAGAAGAAAACTGAAGGGGAGTTTTGTTCATAATCTAAGGACCCTGCTTGTGAGCTGTGCCTTTAGGCATATATTTAAATGGCAAAAGCTGTCAGTTTTTCTTCTATCAGAATTCATTCCTGTTGCTGCATTCAGGCAAGGGTATACCGTGAAAAATGATCGTCTCTAGTGGCAACTTCAGAGTCTTTTGCCATTCAGAATCAGTCTTGTTTAACTCTGCTGCTGAGAAAGGGTATTCAGGCAGTCTTGCTTTGTTTTTATTCCCTTTGTACAGAGTATGGCAATGATAAGAGCAGAAAGCAAGCTTCAGTTTCTCTCCACACATTGTCGCCAGGCTGGTTATCAGGCTTTGGGCATCTTTGTGTTCTTCCTGTTCTTTAAAGTGGGAGAGTAAATTGGAGTCCCCAGGTTAGGTGTCAGCCTGGAGAGATGTTTATGGTAATCCACAAGCAAGGAGGAACCCTAATTTGATGTGCCTTCATATTGACTCTTCCATATTGACTGTCTGCTATGTCTCTGAGTTTTTCATGTTGTGTCAGAAGAGTGTTTTTCTGAAAATTCTGTAGTTCTGTCGATGCTGCTGGGCCAGTATAGACAGATTTCGTACCCTGCTCTTGCTGCTGCCTGGGAGGTTGCACCTGGTAACTGTGTTTTTTTGCAGCAGGACATTGCACTCCACCTTCTCCAGCACAGAGGATTTAGAGGGTCATTCACACAGTCTGTAGCCACAACACGGTCGTTCAGAGTCCATGAGCAATTTAACCCTTTAGTCATTCTGCTGAAACTCTTAAAAAAGGGACTCAGTGAAGAGCACTGATTTGGTGTCACAAACCTTTCCATCAGACTCTCCAGGCTGGGTTCTGGATAACAGCTGTGCTCTACCCTTAACCAACCAGCACAAGTCTCTTGTTGCAAATTGAGTCACCCAGTGCCACATTTGACTGATTCTGGGAGGCGGTGATGCCAGAATGAACTTTTTGAATGAACTGCCAAGTCTGCAAATACTTGGCAATTTTTCCTTCTAAAGCTGAAGCCTTGAGGGAAAGCAATCAGGTAAGAACCTCAGCTTTGGAGCAAGGAAAAGAAAGTTTCTGCCTCTAATGGCTGGAAGGAAAGGACAGCCACTGTGGCTGGCTTCAGCTAGGGTAGGAAATTAGGAGGCAAATTATTGCTGCTTCTGATTTTGTTCCTTTTCTGCAACGCCTGGCTTCAAGCAAACGTCAGCTGGAGGGGGTGCAGAGGCTGACTGGGCTTTTGAATGCTGGAGTTGGCAGCTCTAGAGAAGAGCTCCCATGTGCTCTTGGTTACACTGATGTCCTGTGAAACTTGGGTGTGTGCTCTGGCAGTGCTTGTTGCCAACATGTGGCTGGATGTAGGTGGCCTGCCCTTGCTGTAATTTGGCAAGTACTAATACATCAACACTATGCAAATCTGCCTTTAGTTAGCTCTTCCTCCTCCCAGATGTATGGCACTGCATGTGGGTTTTAGTTATCTGGAGCTGCAAGGGGAGACTCTGCTGGAGGAATGTATCTTGCCCTAGTTTAGTTATGTGTTCAGAGACAAGACTTGGTATTGAAGAAGTTGGGATTTTGCTGTTGGCTTCTCAGTCTATCCAGTGCCCCTCTAATCTAAAAAAAATGTTTATTATCAAGAATGTTACCATCCTGGTTGGAATAAAACTGTTGTATGACTTCTAACTGCATCCCTGCCTTACCAGCTAAAGAAAGAGCAGATCAGCTGTCTTGATTTAATAGCAGAAGTGAGGAAAGCTGACGGTGGTGCATTTCTTTTTTTTGACTGCAGTGATCTTTACTCAGAAGAGCACATCTCTGCTAATTGACTATTAAGAAAGATTGCTTGCTGAGGTGCGCTGGCTTGCCATTTCAATCCTTTAAGGAATAAGCCTCTGATCAGCTGCACATAGGGCTCTTAAATATAATCTGCCTAATGACTGGAGGGCTTTGACCTTATGTTATTAAGGCGCTGATGTTTTGGGTTGCAAACTAAACCTTTGGGGTGGGGGGCTGAGCAGGGGTGGGGTTTTTTTCTGAAATGCTAATACTCCAAACAACAAAGGCTGCTTTTTAATCTCAAAGCAAGACTTGGAAGCAGCACAGAGTCAGTCTAGAGATAAGTCTCTTTTAGCTCAAGATTTCTAGGATTGCACACATGTTACCGCGTGCCTAGACCACCAGTTAGACACCCACCTGGCCACAGATCCTTTGTCCCAGTTGCTGTACATGCAAATAATGTGTGTTTGCGTGTGTTTACCCAGTTTGGAAAAAATCTGAGCCCTGAGGGATTCTAGCTTCCTTTTGTGTTATGAAAGGGGCCATGCTGAGAGCCGGCTGAAGCAGTGCTCGCTGCCTGCTTTGCAGACACTGCAGGCTCCAGGGGGGTTTTGGAGCCCATGCACTCACTGTTAGAGGAAGGATGCTTAGTCTGGTGTTTCACAAGGATTCCAACTGCCATTTTAAAGAGCTCTGTGGACAGGCTCCAGAGGAAATCCCAACACAAGCCTGAAAGATAGCAGCAGCTTGGGGTCAGAGTCGGAAAGGGCTGGGCAAAAGGAGGGGCTAGCTGCAAACAGAGGCAGACTGGCTCTTTCCCTCTTCAAATGTTTTGTTCAGTTGGCAGCATCCTCCTCCACAAGCACGGATGCAGAGGAGGAATGTTCCTTGTCGTGGCAGGCTTTGGGTGCTCTCCCCAGGGTGTGGGGAGGGCACAGATTACTTGGATGCTTTCCGGTCCCGTTTACCCCCACACCCCAGTTGGTTGATATGCATCATCCTAAAGCCTTAATACTGTGTGGCAGCAGGCTAGAAATGGGAAGGGGAACAAGACTCACACTAGCTTTTCTGTTTTAGAGTAAATGCTGCAGGAACAGTTGGTATTTCATTGCTGATACTAAACCTGGATGTGGGGAGAGAAGGGAGAATGTGGCTAATGCTGAACACCTGCCTCTGACAAATAATCCACTAGAGACCCTGCAGTAATTTTGTAAATCACAAGCACATTTTCAGCCTTCCCAGAAATGTATACTCCTAAATGCAAATCATCAAATAGCCTAAATTACTGATCCAGCAGATTAATCTATAAATTGAGGTAGGCTTAGAATAGCCGTTGGAGAACAATATTTAGTAAGTGGTATCTAGTTCAGTGCTCTCTATCTCTTGTTGTTCTGACCTGACAAATAAAGCAATCTCTTCTTTGTGTTATATTAAAATGTGTCATAGGAAGGCTGTTTAAATGGTGTATTTTTGACCCATCACACAGCGTGTGTCTGTAGGAGAGAGGGCTCCTGCAGGCAGCAGTGGTGCAAACAAAGTGGGAGACTGTGAAATGAATGATGCCGTGAGTGTCAAAATCCAGCCCACCTGTTTTCCCTGCCTTTCCTTTCTTGCACTTGTAATCAGAGAATATTGCAGGTTTGTTGGATTGCTCATAATAAAGCCTCAAAGTAAGGATCAGCAGTATGAGCAATGTATTTCATTTATTGTAACCTGAAGTAAAATTACTCTATGTATATTCCACTAACATGGGTCAGGTTGCCACCTCTTTCTAAGGTGACATTACAGGATGTCTGTCTGCAGACTTTGGCCTTTTATTTGGGAGGGGAGAGGAGGGAGTTGGTTTCCTTTGCAGCAGCAAGGGCAAAATAGGCTTTTAGTAAAGCTTAAATTCTGCAGCTGCTGGCTAAGTTAAAAAAAGAAGTGCTGGCACTCTGTCCTCCTGGAGATGTGCCTTTTCCAGCTCTCTGCCATGGCCCAGGGATGTGAGCCATCCCTTCTCGTCTTTTTCTTTTAGTGCCACTTTCTTGGATGAGACTAATGGGAGAGTTTCTTCCCTTGGCAAGGCTTTACCTTGGTTCACCTTTTCTGCCTATGGAAGTGGTTTAGGTTTGTGAATGGAAGGGAAAGAGTCATAGAAGGAGAAGTACTGTAGCATAGATATCATGTAGGAGGCTTTTTATTGGTTATAAATAAACTCAAATCTCTGATTATAGACCCTGAAGAGAACTAGAAACTCAAAAGCCAAGAGATAAGAAAAGGAGGAACTTAAATATAACACTTTCCACCTAGGTGCATGTGGATCAGCTAAGTGTTGGTGGAGACCTGAGAACAGCCCTGCTGAAACACCAGATTTCAGTCCAGATAGGGGCAAGAACACTTTGTCCAAATACTACTGTGATTGAGCCAGATAAGGAAATTTTTTTGTTCATGCAGAAAGTTTCCTGCTTCTTACTGGTCTCCTGGGAGGTTCAGCATGACCTCCTTGTACCTGGCTGTTTGCAGAGCTTGGTCCTGGTGCTGGGGAGCCCAGCAGTGGGAAGTCAGGAGCAGGGCAAAGCATCTCCCTCTCCTCTCCCTTCAAATGTATTTTCCTCCCCCTTTGCTAACAGTAGCCTCTGAAGTGCATCAGAATTGTTCATAAGCAGATTCTCCACTGGAAACCACCAAGTGTTTTGAGTAGCTTGAGGCTTCTGATTTGACAGGAGAGGACTCAGAATACAGACATAACTGGGTGCTTAACATCAGTGACCATGCTGCAGTACCAGTGTAGGGGTATCCCAAGGTAGCTCCTAGGCAGAGTGTGACAGCCTTGTCCCTTGTTGCAGTTGTCACAGATGAGGTTAAAGAAAATGAGGAATTATGCTATGAGTACCAGTGAGATTTAGTCTCCTCTCTCTTGCCAAGGAGCTGAGAGTAAGCAGAATGGTGAATGACCTGATTCTAACAGTGTGGGTCATTGGGTACTGCATGCTGTGAAGGCTTTCACTAGCCCTTATTTGGGAATTTTGCCAAGAAACTGGTGCTGGGGGAACAGAATCTCAAGCTATGAGGCAGAGAAACTTTCACTACGAGATCTGGTTGTAATTGAAAAACAAGGAAACAAAACCAGCTAGAGAGGGTGACAAGGTTCAGAGAGTTGCTCAGTTAAGTTGGGTCAAAGGAAATTTAGCTGTCCTGAAGCAGATCATAGAAACAGCTGAAAACTAGGCTGGGCAGAGACATGGAAAAGAAGCACAGCCAAGAAAAGTCTTGAATTTTCATGGCACAGTGCAAAGGGCAGGAATCTCATAGGTTAGGTGCTTGAGTGTTCAAAGTGCCTGCCTGGGTACCCTGTCTGAGCCCCTGCCTTCTCTGGGGTCGTGGCATTTTCCTGAAGCTCCCTGTGAGCACTTGTGGTCAAACTACAGCCTGCATTTCTGAAAGAGGCATCCACTCACAATGGAAAGACTTACAATTTGGGATCCACCACATCCTTTGGGAAGCTGTTCCCATGGTTAATGCATTTACCACGTAACTGTTACAGTTCCCTAAAGGAGTTTGAGTCCTCAGCTGGCAACCTGCCTGCCTTGCTCAGTGCTGCTGCATAGCTCTCCGCCTCCTGAGACAAAGGTCTTGCTACAAGGGGGCTAAAGACCTTCCTGGGGTCATGCAGGTTCCTCTAGGACAGCCAGGGAGCTGAACCTGTTCCCTCCAACCAAGAGTGTGGAGTGAGTTTTGTGAAGCATTAGTCTGTTCATTCATCAGCAGTCCATTGATCTTGTCTCCTCTCTGGGTGGATGTGTGCCTTGCTGGTTTGCCCTCAACAGCTGGTAGGTCATGCAGGATTTGAGAAACAGCTCTGGCATTGTACCAAGCAGAGGCTGTGGGACACTCAACAGTGAATTCCAGAGATGATGTGTCATGAAAGCCCTGGCCTTGCCAGCCCCTTTGCACGAGGTTGCTGGAGGTAGTGGGAGTCTTGCCGGGTTGCAGTCCCCATGTTCATGGAGAGCTTTGGCTTTCTGTGCAGATTTTGGTCGGTGGATGTTAGCTGTAAAATCTGTTCAGGAGCCTGAAGCTTTGTGTGGGTGGGAGGGAAGCCTTGCCTGCCTCCAGCTGGAAGGTGACAACTGAGGTTGTGGATGGGAGAAGTCAGCTGTTCCATTTTCTTCCTCTGGAGACTTGAAATCTATTTCCAGTGAGGTGGGTCCCTGGGAAGAGGAAGGGCAGTTCTTCTTAAGTGAGTGCTGCCAAAGCTGAAAGGCACTGGGAGGTGGCCTTGCCAGCCTTGCCAGCCTCAGACATTTAAAACACTTCAGTCAAGCCCTGGAAGGGAAAACAGAGGATAATCTTAGCTCTTCCTTACGTACATTTTGGGCTGTCTGCACTGGCTCTGGTTCGTTAGTAAGCTTTTCTGCAGCCTTAGAAAGTTGTTGTTGAGAAGAAGAGCACATACTTTCATCAGTTGACTTTTTGTTGTCTGTTCTCTCCTGGCTGGATATCATGTTTTATATGGCAAACATCTTTAAAGCTTTTAGGGTATTTCTCTTCTTTCCTTACCCCTGAAATACCCGCTTTGATCTGGATCGTTGGGCCAGCTCTTAATCTGGGCTGGAACAGGAAAAGGTAATTGTGATGGATCCCCCAGTGATATTACCCTTCCCAAAAGCAATTAAATGTGATCAAACCCTCATTTATGTTTTGTGACTGCTTGTAGCAGTGCCCAAACATTTATGGTTCCCCAAAGTCCCACATGCTGCCAGGCCAGGCTTTCCACTGGAAGATAACATATTATATTTATGCTATTGGTTAACTTGCACAACACTGCAAAGCAACCGCTCCACTGAACTCTAGCTTGCTGCTTGTTGCAGTGATGCAGTTGTGCTATGCAGCCCTGATTCTCCTTCACCCTCACTTAATTTCCTGGGAACTTTCCCCTCTTCTAGGCTGCTGAGCTTTGTGGACATTTGCCAGTGGAAGGCAGTGTATTTGTTTTAATCAGATCTATTCTTAAAGCTGTCAGATTAATTGCTGGACAAGGAGGGGGTCCCTCCCTGTCTCTGTCCTGCCGTTCTCTCCTCGTTTTGATCAAAGCCTGACATTGATGGGATACAGTGGGAAGCTAACCAGGACTAAACACTAAGGCTGTCTAGGAGCACAGGGACAGATGAAGGGACTCTGCTGTGCTGGGGGGACACTGGGGGTTGTTTTCTCAAGGGTGGTTGGGGTGTTGGATCCTCCTTGCGTGGCACAGTGCGCTGTAAAGAGCAACCTGGGAATCACACCAGCTGCTCCACCATCCACACTCATTCACTTTGAAATCCCTTTAGCACTGGAACAATTCCATTAGCAGGACTTCTTAGACCTGATTTGGAGGGGTTTCTCTGCTGATTAAAACTAAGTCTGCTCACCAGTGTGGAGAGCTTGTCATAACCAAGACATTCCCTGCGTACTTCGGGGCTGCTTGCAGCTAAGTCTTGAACAAAAGATCTGCTGTTAGACAAAGGAGGAAGGAGTGAGCCTCTGAAGAGAGGAAGAACTTCTTCTGTTTGCCAGCAGTTTTTTTCTAACTGTTCTTTTTTTAAGGGTTGGTCACCAATTAATCCATGTCGTTTTGCAGACAAAGCTGTCAACATTTTTAAGGCTGCATGGTGAAATAACTTCTGTGCTGTTGGTTCTAGCAGCTCTGATTGTTCTCAAACAAATGCCTTTTAAGATAAAAATGGCCTGTGTTTGATCCCAGCCCAGAGTTGTGGTCGTTACTCTTTTATTTGAAACATCTCAACTGAACCCAGTGAAGTCAGTGAGAGCTGCAAGTGTCTGAAAGTCAAGTCACACTTACTTCCATGGCTAAATATGGGCGTAATGCAGGGTGTTACTCTAAAATGCTTCAGTGTGTGACCCAAGTTGGAGCCCAGCAAGTGTGCTGTGTGCCACAGACACCGCCTGCAGTAGCTTCTGACAGCTTTCAAGTCATCAGCCTGTTGGACCTGAGTACCAAACACGTCCTGCCCTCTCACTTTTATTTTTTTTCTCTTACCTGCTGTTGGGGTGTGAGATGCCTCACAGCCATGTAGGAGTGTAGTCTCACTGGCAGCTTGAATATGAGTGCATTTCTGCTGATTTCTGTCCATTGGGTCAGAAGTGAGAATGGTAGAAGCAGGACACCTTCCTCCCCCACCCTTTCACGTTTCCCACACGGTGTGGACTGTTGGAGCTTTGTAAGAGTCATTTCTTGCCACTCTCAGTGGCAGTGCTAAGATACAAAATTAAATGTAGCCTACCACCTTGGAGTGGAGTAGGTGCACTGGTGCTGTGCTGGTGTAGCAAAGTCCATCTGAAACTGATACATTTATTATCCCTAAACGTTGGAAGAATTTAAGGGGAATATAAAATATATATTAAGAACATGAGATTTTTTTCAATAAAATTAATCAATACAAGCAGTGCTTTGCAAATTTAATTTAGTCCATGTGGGAACAGTTTGTTGAGTTCTGGTGCATGTATGCAGTCCTTCAGTGGCCGGAGCAGTCTGGTTTGTATTGTGTGGATGCCCTGGGTGGAGGAGAGCTCACATGAGGAGTGACTGCAGCTTCCAGCTGGGAAGGGGCAGCTCCATCAGCGTTTGGTTGCAGCTGCAGTGCTGTGTGTAACAGGGGCGTAGCTTTGGCTGTAGACCAAGCCCAAGTTACAGGTCCTTACCCGTCAGCTGAGCTTCAGACAGGGCTGGTTAGTGCTGGCCTGGAGTCCTTAACATCTTCATAGTATCAGAAGTCATTTGAATGCTGCAGCTCTTTCAATTAAGTTCCCACTGAACTCCATGCACAGATATTGTAATATAATTGGCTGGCCTGCTGCAAGTGCATTAGGAGAGTCTGCTGGTGAAACAGCCTCTGTCTGTGCTCCAGGCTGGAGGGGAGCCAGAGTGAGCTCTGGGCTCTGCACAATGTCATACTGATTAGGAGGGTGTGAGATTTTGTTTTTGCTAAAATAGTTCTGCCAGTACTGCCCAGAGGGCAGCTGCAGTTACACTGGTACAGAGGGGGCCTTATGCTGCTCTGAATTGCCCCTGGCTCTGGGGCTGGCGAGGATGCTGCTGTGGGGGTACCTTTATCCTGCAGTAACAATCTGGGAGTGCCTGAGTGCTGCCCAGCTCCACAAGTGCAACTGTATTTTGTTGGTATCCACCCCATAGCAACTTTGTCTCAAAGGCCCCAGGGAAATATTTTGCTTTCTCTGTCTGTTAGGAAGTGGGTTCTCCATGGCAGCAGTCCCTTCACAAAGGGTTCAGTCCTGAGCAGGAAACCCTGGTCCAATCCCTAATGAGCCCTTCCTGCTGATAAGAGAACCTGCGGGTCAGGGGCTCTGCCTGAGCCAGTCACCTCCCCAAGAACTGATGTGCTTTTTGATGAGCACATCCTCCAGAGCCTGTAACATGAAACTCCAGGCCCTCCAGAGACGTGGATGCAGACCTGGATGCCACAGAATGGGGCCTGCCCAAGGACAGGCCAGCTGTGGCAAAGCTGTGCACCTATGATATTGCTGCTACTCTCACATTCCTGAGCTAGAACATCCCATCCCTCCCCTGCTCAGCAAGTTTGCCTCTTACTGTACCTGGAGACCCAACACTGGTTTTATTCATGGAATAACTGTATTCATGTGTGCAGTATTATGTGTATTTACACCTGGGTTATGCCCCAGTTTAGGAAGTGGACTGGAGAATAAGGTGCTGTCCTATTTTGGAGCAAGGAAGCTTTTAGATCTCTTTTTCCAGCTTTGGACTTTAGGAAGGCCTATCCACTACAGTTCGTGACATGAAGATAGGAAGAAGTATTTCTGTATTTTGAGAGTGCACTAGAAGTCACTGACTGGTGTCTCTGCTGGCAGCCCATGGTGTGGTACTCTGTGGTACTCAGCTGTGCAAGTTTTGTTGTTCAAGTTTTGCTGTTCAAAAGCTGGTTCTGTGACACTTATTTCCTTCCTTAAGGTGAGGTGCACTCTGTCAGAGCAGCATTGCACAACTTCTAAAGTCACACCTAAACTCACTGTGCTGGATTAATAACAAATCCAGCAATAAACCTGGAAAACTGCAGCGTTGCCCTTTGTCAGGCAGCGCTTGCTGCTGTTGCTGGGAATTGGGAGTGACATGGTTTTTTCCCCTGTGACAAATCTTTGTTCCCCCACTGACTATATTTAGACACAAATACATCCAGAATCAACTGTGCCCATGGCAAGCTGTGCTACTGCCTGCAGCAGCCCTCACCAGGGCAACATCACGTGGGCTTTTGTTCTGTCACATCTGCCCTTGCCACTCTGATGGAAAATGCATCATCTCAACCAGGCTTCGATTGCTGGGATGCAGTGGTCTGACTGTCCTTGCCTGATGGTGCCTTTTATCCCCATCTTAAACTTCTCAACATAGAACCTGGCTGTGGGAAGGAGAGCTATCATTCTCCCTTCTGGAGAGGTTACAGCTCCTCTTCTGTCTGTCTGCCACATTGCTGTTTGAACACTAGTGTGCTTTAGTTGTGATCCTCCTCAGGGCTTACCTCCTCGACTCAATGGAGTCAAGGTCAAAAACTTCCTATGAGTAGAAAGAAGCTGTGAACATCACTGTTCATGTAGGGGTCTCCACCATGAGGCTGTCTGGGGTCTCAGGGAGTATGGGGTGACACTAGAAATCAGAAAGGACCTGGGGCTCAGCTTAGCTCTTGAGATTGCAAAAGCAGTGATGACAAAGCAACTTGGGGTTAGCCTGGGTTGGCAAGCCTGAACAAAAGCCTGAGAAAAGTTAACTCACACTATCAACTCAAGTTCAAACTCCCATTTCCTGTTCCTTTTAAGTACTTGAGGCTGGTCCTGCTACACTCAGACCATGCTCCTTTTGCAGGTGTGTGGTCAGAGCATTTTCACCAGGAGCTGACTCCCGTCAGCAAAGCCCTCCATGCAGCACAAGTCAGTCTGCCTTGATCTGCTGGCAGGATCACAGGCAGGGTAATTCCCATTTTCCCACTGCACTTGCATCTCTTGCTGCCTTTGGACACAGCTGCCTGCTCTGCTGCACCCTGTAGCACCATGCAATGCATTTTGTCCCAGCCATGGCTGCTTTTCCACAGTGATTTCGTGCATGTTGCTCTTCAGAGTGCAGGAAGTTTGACGGCCCTCACTACAAAAATATAACCCTGCATCAGAAATCCCCACTACTAGAGCACTTCAGGAAGGTTCTTTGGCTCAGTTTGTGTGTGCTTTATGTGTAAATGCTGGGTACCTGCTACCAGCTCAGCAAGCAGAGCATATGGGCAGGCACCACTGGATTGGCAGTGAATTCCTTGGGCTGTGCCACCCTGGCTGGGTGGTGAGAATCCGTAAGTCCGCTCCCTGCCAGCCTGCCTTGGGCTGTGCCCTCCAAACAGCATCATTGCCATCCCTCCAGCACCATCCACCCTGCTTTTATCTTCATTTCCTCTTTGCTTGCTTTTTTTTTTTCCCACCTGGGATTTCAGTGTTTGTTTGTTTGGTGTTAAGGAGGCTTTCTTGTTTGCTTTTTTTAATGCCTGTTGTGACAGGCAGAGCTGAAAACAAGCCAGGTTGCTCTCTGCATCCACCCCAGAGCTCATTTGGGAAACAATGCCAAGTAGGGTCAGGGGGGAAAGTAGAAATGCAGTTGGGTTTTTCCTGGAAGACTTTCTATCCTTGGCTGGTTAGGTGGGGTGAGGGGCTGGTCAGTTTTAGGTTCTGAAGAACAGGACCTGTTACATCGTCCTGGGGAAAGTTTCTGCAAGCTAGTAGTACCAGGCACTGTTGTTCTGCTGCTATCTGCACTATCCAGCCAGACCACCCTGACCTCAAGGAGCAGATGGCACTGCACTTGCCTTCCTGACATGTGCCCCTCTTGTTCCCTGCCAGTGTTTTTCCTCCTCTGTTGGGGAAGAAGGTCTGGGGGTGAGCAGCAGAGCTGGTACAAGGGCACCAGCCAGGTCTCTGCATGCATCCCTCTCGTGCAGTGTCTCTCAAACCCTTGCGTGCAGAAGGAAGGACAGCAGGGCGGGTGATCCATGGTGCTCTGGGCAGGAATCTTCCACTTTATTGAAATGGAAGTGTTTATTGGCTGCATCAGTTGCCCAGCTGTGGTTAGTTTGCATGAGAACCATTTCCTGAAGTTAAGGAAACTATTCAGCTTTACAGCAGATCATGGGAGGAAGAGACACTACAACGTCCAAAATCCTCTCTTTGCTGAGTGGGCAAGTTTCTCACCTGAATGTCTGCCATCAAAGCACTTGGGGTGACAGGAACAGAGCTGCCATTGCTGTGCTGCAAGTAAATATCACAAGTTCCAGTGAGGAAGGGAGGGGGGGCCAGGAGAGGGACAGCAGGAGAGCCAGGGCTGGTGGCTTTAAGGGCTTTGGGGCCTGAGATGCCATCTTTCTGCACTTGGTGACATCTACTTTCCAGCACCCTGTCCTGATGGTGGGATCTGACACTCTGCTTAGCACTGCAGGGAGCCAGCAGAGCAGTGGTTTGTGTTGTGGTATATGTTGTAGTATATGTCTGAGTTGGGTTCTTGAAGCCATTGGAAAGCCATTCAGCCATGCTGGAGATCTGGGAATGGATGCATCCTGCTTGTCCTCTTCTGCCAGATATCATAAACACACTCCCCCTTGCAGTAGTCTCATCATCCAACATACAAGAAAAACTATCCATGAAGTTCTGAACCTTGCTTGAAAGTGGATTTTTATAAGTTGTAGGTGCTTTCCCTGGTGTTCCTCTTCAACAGCTGCAGCATGGCTGTTTTGGATAGGAGAGGTTGATTTGCAAAGATACCTGAGATCCACTGTGTCAAGGGAAATATGAGGGCAAACAGGAGGAGCAGCATAGAGCTCTGCCTCTGTTTAGCAGGATTGTTCTGCATGGATGGAGAAGGAGAGTGTCTTGGCAGCAGTGGTGGAGCAGACAGATATCTCGGTGAATCACAGGTTCAACATGAGTCACTGCTGTCACACGTTGTGAGAGAGGCACACGTCACAGGGGCTGTGTAAGGAGCTGCGTGCTTCCCAAGGCATCTGAAGCATTCCCCTGCTCCCAGTGCTGGGAAATCCCTCACTTGTGCTATTCCTGTTTTGGAAGCTGCATTTTGAGGAATATATGGGCCAATAACTGAGAGTCCATGGAGAGCAGGGAGAGTGGTCAGAGGGCTGGAAACCATGAGAAATGAGAAAAGCTTGAAGGGACCTGGGATTGTTTAGTCTAGGAAAGAGCAAGCTGGAGAGAAGGCAATATGAAAAGCTTTCAAAGACATAAAAGGCTGCTGCAAAAAGTGAGGGAGTGATCTGTTCTTAGTAGCTACTAGGAAGAAGGTGTCAAGTCATAGTCTGAGCAAGAAAACTTAGTCATTGGGGAAGACTTACATAAGTGAGAGGCTGATGAAGTACTGAAACCTCAGTGTGTGTGGGATTGGTGTAAGGAGACCTTCAGAGCACCTGTCTCTGGATGGTGGGAGAGGAACTCATCTTGCTTTGGCTGGTGAGATGCACTGTGAGACCTTTGTAGCCATGTTCCCAGTTGCTGGAAGATTATTTCCTAAAGCTTGTGATGAAGTCTACCTCTTTTAAACAGGCATGCATTTCCCAGATGCTGTTGACCTTCCTGTTACAAGACCTCAGGGATTACATGTGGCAGTGACACTTTATCACTGCTCTAGCAGCAGTTTCCAAGCTCCTGGTCAGGCTGCAGGCTTGCACCAAGATGTAGGGGAAGCATCATTGTTAAGGACAGGGATACAGGGCATGTTCACCTATGGTGGGACAGCAGAGGAGCCCAGGGCTTACTGCTTGTCCTTGTGTACAACCATGCCAGATGATGCACAGGCACAGTCCTTGTCCTGATGACATTAAGACAGTGCAGGGGAATCCCCCCACAAAGGGCAGAGCTCCCCAGCACTTTTTTTTTTCTTTTTTTTTTTTTTTTTTTTTTTTTTTTTTTTTTTTTTTTTTTTTTTTTTTTTTTTTTTTTTCTGGTTCAGGGGCAGACTTTGGCTGTGCTTTTTAATTGTGAAAATTCAGAGCATGTCTTTGTGTCCTAAATAGGCGATTGTCCTGATCCTCATCCCTGGGATCCATTATGTCTTAGCAAATTACTTTCTCTCTTTTAAATGCCTTAGTGATTAAAGATGCCACAGCAGATACCCTTAATGAGTACAAAAAGGGTAATAATTCCTCTTGTTGGCAGTGAATGCAATTAATCAGGCCCCCTTACATGCTTTTTAAACAGATGAGGCATTTAAGGCCAAGCAAGTTTTTAATTGGACTTTAATGTTTCTCATTTACTTCATTTTGGCACAAGCGTAGGAATTCCCACCCCCAGGTTTGCTCGATTTATTCAGGGTGATAAAAGGCTCAGTGTGGAATGAAGACTCAGCAGCAGACTCAAGCATGTCCTTCAGCCTGTGCCTGGCCCTATTGCCTGGCCCAGGCTTGGTCCTGCTGCAGCAGCAAAGAATTGTCTGGACAGGAGCAGAACCAGGTTATCCAGCCCAGAGCCAATTTCCAGCATGGGGCTGACATTGGATATTAATAATACTCCTGGAGTAGTCATCAACACAAGGGTGCTACATAGCCTGCCCTTTTGTTCAGCTTCCCTTGCCTTGAAGGAATTGTTGACTTGTGAGTACTCTTATGATTCTCTGGATGCCCTTGATGGAGATTCATATCACAGCCCAGACTCTGTAGCTTCAAACAAGGCGTGAATTATATGTTTTAAGCAATGTTCCTGCGATCCATGGCCAAGAGGACTTACAGAGGCCTTGAGCACCATTACAGATGGATGTGGGCATCCAGCTGTTGTTAATTTATTCCAGGAATTGCTGTGGAAGAAAGGATAGATTGTAAGCTGCCCGTCATCTAATTTGCAGCTCCTAGCACCACCCTTCTTCCACCTCTGGCCAGGAACCATCTTGCCTTTGGTTCCCTTCCTTCCCATCTATCCTCCACTGTGTTTTGGGGACAGCAGGGGCCTGTCAGCAGGTCCCAGTCTGTGTTTCATGCAGAGACATGTTCAGCAGCCCAGCTTGGGTGATTGGCTCCTGTCCCAACTCAGCTCTTCCCTGCCAGCAGCCAACAGCCCAAGGTTCAGCCAAGAAGGATTGGTCTCAGCATGTATGAGCCTGCCTCTGAGCCTGCTTGTCACTCTGCAGGGCAGAGATTTCTCTAACACCCAGGAAAGATCCCAGAACTTTCAGCTGGGTTTTTCCAGGTGTGTGCTGTGTCCTTTGCAGTCAGACCTGTCTGTTTTTCAACTGACAGTGACTTTGGACTTGCACCCATGGAAAGGTCAGTGGATGCAGATGAGCTGTGGGTGCCCTTGGATAGGTGAGCTGGCTTTTGGGTCATTGGGGATTTTTGTCCCAAAAGAACATCTAGGAGAAATCTAGGGACAAGGGACAACACCCTCCATTTCTACATCCCTGCTTTTCCCACTTCAACGGTAAAAAAATCTTAAGCCCAAGTGTGTTAGGGAAGTTAAGTATATTCAGAGAAATGTGTTATTGAATACCTTGTGTTAATTTAAACACCTTCTGCCTGCCAGACATAAGGCAGAGGAGCTTTGCCAGCTGGATCAGCCATAGCACTTCCCTAGATCTGTTTCAGGGCATCTTTAAGGCCTCCCAGTGCAGTAAGGATCTGCTGTGCATGACCACCGGGCTCTGCTTTCCAGGCAGCTGCACAGCAGGGAGTGCCATGGGGGATGCTTGCCCAATATTTTATTTGGTTCATCCTTATTCTTTGTTGTATCTCCTTTCATCTGACTCCCTCAAATCTTGAACACGCATCTGATACTGGGTTTGGTGGTTGAGCAAGGCTTATGTAGTCCTGGATAGCCAGATGTGGGAACCAGGTCTCTCCAATTTTATCTTGTGCTGAGAACATCTTTGCCCATTTTGCCCCCTTACACCACTTTCCTGCTACCTACAAATAAGGATACCTGGGGCCATCATGCCTTGAAAAGTAAGGTGGAATTGGAGGCTGAGCAAGGATCAAGGTTTTATTGTGTGATCATGGTGTGAAGTGCTGTAGACAGCTTGATGAGACGTTCAGGGATAAAGGCGAGTCAAAGAGCATCCAGCCTGTTTTGTGTCCCCACAGAGTGAATAACTGCTGGCTGTTGGCCTGTGCTCCAGCCAAGGGCAAGGACTGCAGGAAATAAGAGGCCCAGGTCCTAGGACATTTCTGCTCCTCTGGCTGTTATTGAAGAGGGGCAGGCAGCCTTGTCCAGTTGCTATGGAGCCTGCCAAGATATCTTTAATCTCAAATATATCTATGTCAGGAAGCTGCAACCCCAAGTGACTCTAGCCAGCCATTCTTTCATTGAGAGTCTTCTGGCTGAGGCTTACAGAGTTGTCATTTTCTTTGATTTAATTCCATATAAACTGCAGAATTACTTTCCTTTAGAGGCTTGCAAATTACGGAAGAATAAACCATGCTAATGACCCGATAAGGACAACTTTGGATACGTTCCCAAGAACAGCTACCCCTGGGCAGGAGTGTGCTCAAAGGGCACTGATGGAGAGCAATTTGCCATGCTCACCTGGCTGCCTTCCTTGGGCCCCCCTTCCCAAATTCCTTCATCTCTCAGGAACGAGAGCAATTTCCTCTCTGGCTTCTTGCAGAGGCAAAGGCCCTGCAGACCTGAAGTTATCTCTGGAATGTGTGTAAACATGAGTTCAATGGGATGCTGTTTGCCCCCCATTCCTGGGGGGGTTTAAGAAGGGTTAATACAGGTTTGTTTTACGGGTTCCTATCCCTGAGAATTGTCTTCCTTAGAGGGCAGCTTGGCTGACCTAAGCCCCTGTGTGTGCATTTCCCAGCATAAAGGGGAGATTTGAGGGCCCTACCACATGGGTGGGACTTCACTCCTCTAAGAACAAGGGGTGAAAGACCAAAGTGGTCTTCTTGCCAACAGGGACCCAGAGATGGTATGGGATCACTGCACATGCACTGGAACTCAATGTGCAGCTAACAGGATTTAGGTGATGTTTGGACAGAAACAAATCAGGAGGAGGGTGGGGGTTACAGGCAGTTCTGTGCTCCCATCTTCAAAGTGCATTGAAACGTAAGCAGGGGGACAAAACCTTAGAAGTGATGTATGGGCTAGGACAAAATGCATTTCAGTGAGAGGCATAAGGAACTCTATCTGTTTGCATAAAAATAATTCAGATGTAAGTTCATTAGTGGTGTACAAGTATGTCACTAATGAGACTTGCCTGGAGACCAAAGTGTTCTTGAATTTAGAATAAGCAACCAGAACCTAAAACTAGAGAAAATCAAGCATTAATACCAATGAAATGGTTAATTCCTAGATGTGTTGTCAGCACTGATGACGCACTGGGGCTGGATGCCTTCCAGAAAACAACACTTTAACTGAAGACAAAGAACCAGACTTAGCACAGAGGTGATCAGTGGAATGGCTTGGCCTGGTATATACAAGGGGTCAAGCTAGATGATTTAATGATCTCTTTTGGCCTGAAAGCTCTCTGTTCTCTTAAGAAGATAAATGAAAAAGCCCTTTCACAAAAACCAAGCACTTGAGATATGTGTGTAATGAACTCTGCTGCTTCCAGGGGAACAGCAGAGCAGGATCTGCAGGAAGCGTGACCTTGCTGCCTGCAGGCTGCCTGGAGTTGGTGGCCATCTGTTTGGTGGCAGTGGCTCACCACCATTGCAGCCACCACTCTCAGGCGTGACGTTTCTCAGCTCTGTTTTTTACTGCCATCTCCCCGCATTTAACCAACATTTGCTCCTCAATCTCCATCAGGGTGAAGAGGCCAAGCGGTATGAGTAGCCTCCTGGGGAAGATCGGTGCCAAAAAGCAGAAGATGAGCACACTGGAGAAATCTAAGCTGGACTGGGAGAACTTCAAGGAGGAGGAGGGGATTGTGGAGGAGCTGGCAATCCATAACCGAGGGAAAGACGGGTAAGAGGGACTTTACCTAATAGTAGTCCAGAATTTCCCACCACTTCCTTTACATGTGTGAAGCCCATTGCTTGCTACAGAGTTCAAAAACCCATGGGATTTCTTAAGGATTTATTCTAGGGGTACATAAAGCCAGTAGCTGCTATAAGCATCAGAGGGAGACAGGTAAGTCTGCAAAGACCTATCACTCTCTGCTAACAGCCTTGTGAGTTCTCTAAGTCCAGCCAATGTCTGGCTTTATCACCTGTTCTGCTTGTGGCACAGAGCATGAGCTGGTCTAATGCAGGCCCTCCATGAGGAAACACTATTGCCTTTGTCCTGTTTTCTTTTTTCATTTTGGGAGGGTTTTGTCCTGTTCTTCAGATGACACGTTCCAGCTGCATCTGTCCCCCTTCCTCCTGCATTAAGATTTGTGTAAACCCAGAACAGCTGGCAAGGTGCATTAAGGATTACGGCAGCGCTGGGCGTTGGTTGTGTGCATCAAGCAATGTTCACTCCAATGAAGTTAATGGAAGTATCATAAAAGTAAATGGCAATGCTGTAAATAAAACAGAAAGCTAATAACATGCACTGCGGGGAGTGATAATGAGATCAGAAGCAGCATTTCCACTACAAGTGCTTTGCTAAGCTCTGGGAAAACATAACCAGCTTAGTGGATGGCTCATAAAATGTAGATTTTATTATAAGCTGTTCTTTTACTCTGCAGGAAAAACTCAAAGCTTCTGCATTCCAACAGATTGGGTTTTTTTCTATTTTAAATAGATATTTTATAACTGTCAAACTATCAAATAGATATTTTCAGTTTGGTCTTGCACCCTTCCACAACACATCTTCTCCATCAAATCTCCCCTGGTCTGTTTCTGGTTGCATGCCCTTGAAAAAGTAGAGCAATTCAGTAGGAATGCTGGAGAGGGGCAGCTGTTCCTCTGAGATCTCTGAAGTTCAAGGAGGTGAATGATTTACACAACATACAGGTGTGGTAGAGCACTGTTTTGTGTCATCTCTTGTGTGCCCAAACCCAGTATGTCGACTGTTCCTGGTCAGTGCTGTTTCCTTTCCCACCCCCTGCAGGCAGGACAGCTTGCTCTTCATGCCTGGCAAACTTTTCTGAAGACACGTGATGGTCCTTGAAGGCTAAAGAAGGGATCAGCACATGGAAAAGATGAGCAAAGCAGAGCAGCAATTTTAAGAGCATCTTTAATCTTGGACAGCTTTGGGTATTGCTGCCTGTCACATCCCAGGCTAGAAAATCTGCTGAGCTCTTTGCAAGCGGTTTTTGTCATTAAACGAAGGAGGAACATAATGCCAGGATAACTTTAGATACTCCTTACGAATATGTTTACACTAGTCAGGCATGTAATGTGAGGGGATCAACTGAGCTTCTGCTCAATAGGAATTACTTCCACCTTCAAGATAAAGGGAGAAGGGAGGAGCTCCAATGGAGGCACAGCCCACTGCATTTCTGCTTACAGGCCACCTCGGTGTGGGGGGTGCAGTACCCTCACAGAGCAGCCATCCCGCCTGGGGGGCAGGTCACACAGACACAGCTGCTGCTGGCCTCAGGTCACTTCACAGGAGCCTGTTGTCCCTTCTGCAGCTGCTTCTTCTCCTTTAATAATGTCAACTGTGCTCACCCTTCAGTGGGCAATCATTTACACATCTCTATAAAAATTGTAATGAGCTGTTGTTAACCCTTCAACCCAGGCAGGCGAGAGCAGGGCGCTGCCTTTAATCCCTGGTGCTGTTAGAAACCTCTGCTCCCCACGTGTCCTGCTGTGTGATTGTAAATGTCTGCCTGACAAGGAAAGCTACAGCCCACTCCTGGAGATGTTTGCCCAATGCCACACATCCTGTGCACTTACAGAGATGGTCCATGCATGTCTCAAGGAAGGCAGGAAGTTTTACCTTTTGCTCGAGAGGGAAGACAGGCTGAATTCCTTTATTGTGCTAACCCTGTAGAGGTTGGTGCAGCCCAAAGCTCCTTGGACCTCCCTGGCCCTTTTCCAGCAGCCACATATACTTGGCCAGAACACGGCAACCAGTGGAGCAGTGGGGCTGTAGCATCTTTCTGCTGCCAGTGCCAGTTATCAGCCAGCCACAGCCTGGGCCTAGAATTCCTGAGACGGAGGGGACATGTGCTGCCCCATGGCTCTGTCCTCTCTTACCTCTGATTTTCCACCCCTTGCATGCCCAGCCCCCATCCAGTGATCTGCATTTTCTTAGGTATAGAATCTGGGCTTTTACAGCCTGGCTGTATCAGGTCCTGAGGGCCTGTCCTGGATTTGACAGGAGGGGCTGGAGTAAGGAGCAGAGGCAGCTATCCCCTTTGCTGTTCATGTCTCTGATGTGCTTTATAAATGGAAATGTAAAGTGGCCTCTTAATTGGGCCACCTTTGTAGGGCAGCCCCATGGGGGAGCAGCCGGCCCCGTGCACTCCTGCACTGGGTGACTGATGGTGACTGACAGGGGACAGGCAGCACTAGAGACCCTCCCCAGAGCAGCTTGCAGCTGCCCTTGTTAGCAAAGACGGCCTTGCTCCCAATGGATTTACTTTGCTCCGCTGTGGATCACAGCTGCCCTGTTTCCAGGCGGGTTGATAATTTACAGGAAGGTATTGATTCAGGTAGCAAAGGTTGTTTAGACAAGCACAGGATGGGTGTTTGCGCCTCACTCGTGTACTTTGCACCGTGTTTGGTGGTGCCTTGGTGTTGGCTGCATAAGCTGGCTGAGCACAGAGAGAGCTGCAGCTCTAGCACAGGCTTCAGGGCATGGAGGAGCTTGTGCCAGCCCTGCAGCTTCCCTGCTCACATCCGTCTGCACCTCCAGCCCCTGTGTGCCTGCAGCACAAGCCAGCCAGGCCCCACAAGCCCCAGTGCATGCCCAGGTAGTGCCTGGGGAGTCTGCTCGGTACCTACAGCATTTTGCTGTGGCCAGCCAAGGACAATGCTGTGGGATGACGTCGCCGCAGTTCCTCCTCCGTGCAGCACTGCTGGCTGCAGCTGTGAGACCGCATTCCTGGTTCATGATCCGTGTGGATCCCCAGGAGCCAGGCCCTGCCCACCGGAGAGGCACAGCAGTCATGGAGGAAGGGGAGGAGAAAGAGACTGACCCCTTGCTGGGGTTGATAGATGTCTGTCACAGAGGGGCCAAAAGAGCTTCAGATTCAGTAGGTTGGGCTGTTGCTGCCCAGGCCATTGGGGTGTTCCCAGACGAACATCAGTCACTTCTGTCCTTGTCTTCCCAGCTGGGGTTGTGGTTGGTGTTCAGCAGTGAAGGGGGAGAAAAACCACACGCCCAGCAATATGACACTGAGCACACACAGCGTGACCCCCCAGCTTCCTTCCTGTGGCCTCTGTGAGCCCAGCCCCAGGAGCCGGTCACCTCCCTGCTTACAGGGATGAAGGGAAGCGACACTCCCCTGCCTGCCTTTCCTGAACTAGTGTGGGGAGGGGTCCTCAGTGCACAGCCCTCCTCCAACAGGGAAGGGCAGGGGCCACAAAAATACCTCCTCCCAGCCAGCTCTTTGCCTCGTTGCGCTGTGCTGGTCCCTGCCCCTCAGAGCCGGCGGAGACGAGCTGACCCAGTTGTGTCAACACAAGACAGGCTGGAGCTGCAAGGGGAGTGGGGTGGCAGCAGGGATGCATGGGGCTGTTCACCCGCTTGGGGGAATCACTCGCTGAAATGAATCTGGAGTCATTCGTTTCCAATGATGACTGGATGGGCAGGAGTGTCAGGACTGTCCCTTGCAGCAAGGGCAAAAGCTCCCTGCTGGGAAAACATTCTGTACAGGTTCAATAGTTGTAGCATAAAGAGTTGCAGAATCACAAAATGGTTCAGGTTGGAAGGGACCTTTAAGGGCCAGCTAATCCAACCCCAGGAGTGACCGAGGATTCTTTATCTAGATCACATTTCTTAGAGCCCCATCCAGCCTGATCTTGCAGGGACATCATCACCAAATGTTCATCTGTCCCAGAGACCACTAGTAGGAGAGGCCTTCAACCTTCCCATGTGGGTCTTGGGCACTTTGATGCACACTGCCAGCCACCCAGAAGCCTGGAAAACCTGCAGAGCCTGAGATGCTCATCTTCCCTTAGGCTTTGGTCTTGCTTTCAAGCAGTGGGCTGCTCTGGTGAGCAGGAAAAGCAGTGACTGACAGAACAGCCAAATTCAGTGGTTCTCCATACAAGTTTAATGACCTTGTCATGGCAGTCCAGTGTTTGCCACTCTGGAACAAATGCAAAACAATTGTGATGATTCAATTACAGCTCCTGTTTTGAATTGCAATTTCGCTCCCTCTGTAGGTTAATTAGTAGCACAGCCCCAGGCTGTCTGTGGCAAGGGTTTGCAGCGAAGTACATTAAAATTCAGCTGCATGCCATTAATGAGCAGCAAGGTGCTTTTCCAGGCGCAGGAGTGCCTTCTTCCTTGCAGCACTCAGGTGCTGTGCTGAGGGGCTGCACTAAATACTCAGTGGTGGTTAGAAGTTGGTCTGTGGCTGGGAAACCCCTGGCCTGCATCCCTGAGCTGCTGCAGGCTTGCTGGGTGATGCTTTTTGCATACCTAAATGCTCCCTGTGCCTGTCCCTGGCTTGTATGATGGGCCTGTCAGCTTGTATTGAAGGTTGTGGCTGGGTTTGAGATGCTTTGCTGGGTGGTGCAAAGGACTGCTCTGATCCCCTTCAAAGTGTCTGTGAAAGATATTTCTCACCTATAGGAGAAGAGCTGGAACCAGAATCAGCTGGTTCAGTTCTCTAGCCTGTGAGACCACCAGACCTCTGAGAGTCCCCCAGACGATAGCCAGCTGACCACAGAAAAGTTATGGCGTCCATAGGAGATGTTTAGTGGAGCGATCAGTTCATGGAAAGAGAGGAAGGGGAGACAGATGGTGCTTTCCCTCCCTGCTCATCCCTTCGAGTGGGATTTGTCCCAGGCTGGGGGCCACACAGGCTGCCATGGGCACTGCTCACAGCCTCTACCTCTGCCTCCCTGCAGGTACATCGAGAGGAAAGCGTTCCTGGAGCGCGTGGATCACAGGCAGTTCGAAATCGAACGCGACATCAGACTGAGCAGGATGAAGCCCTGACGTGCAGGGGTGGCCGTGGGGGATCCCGCTCCCTTCTGTGCCCCAGGCTGGCTGGGGGCTGCTGGCCACCAACAGCCACCAAGCACAGAAACTGTTCTCTACCCAAGACTCAGCCTGTATGTCTCAACGTACAGGGTTTTCCTTTTACTGTAATAGTTTGGGGAGGGTATTTGTCAATGGATAGGAGGCACTTTGAGCGTTAAATGGCCCAGCAGCTGATAGAAGACGTTGGTGTTATTCTGGCAACAACTTTCCAAGGAGAAGAGGTGGTGGCACCCATCCTTTACCAATCCCAGGTGCTTCTGGCAGCAGGAGGAGCCACCAAGCTGGGAGAGTACTGGCATGTTTGGTGGTGAGAGTGGAGCTACGGGAAGGTTTCATGGCTGCTGTGCATACACAAGCTGTGAGCTGGAGCCCTTCTGCCTGCCCTGCCAGCTCGCAGCACTCCTTGCCCCTCCGCCCTCTGCTCCTGTCCAGACAAAGCCAAACTGTCTGTACTTGTTTGTGGGGTCTGATGGTGCTGGGGCGGGGGGGTTAAGCAAGCTGGTGAAGAAATCCTTCCTTGTTCACACTGTCAAGAAGATGGGAGCAGCTGCAGCAGGCAGAAAGGGCCAGGATCTGAGTGTTCACATGAATAAAGTATTCCATCCCAACACTTGCATGCTGGCAGTGTGATTTGTGCGGGATGCAAAGGACAAAGAAATTAAGGATCATGTACAGTAAAGAGTGTCTGACGAGAGTCATAAAAACCTCTCTCAGAGGTGCCCGGTGTGTGCCCTGATAGCAGCCTGGGGGTCAGAGCAAGGGCTTGAATCACTTTCCCTCCTCATTACTGGGTCTGGTGATGCAATGAAACCCAGAATTGGGGGTGACAAGGTCAATACATTGACCTTAGCAGTGCTGCAGGAGTAAGGAAACACTGTCCTGTAGCAGTGCTGCAGGAGAAAGGAAACCCACCCAAAGCATGGCCACGCAGGGACGTTCAGCAAGTGCAGCTGCCTGGGAGGGCAGGCCAAGGCGCCTGGGTGTGGAACGAGCAGCTGGAGCTGGAGACCAGCAATGCACCGTCATCCCGGCCGTCCCTGCTGGCCTGGCTCTGGTGGAGTTGGGCAGCTCTCAATGTCTGGCCTGTGCACATCCTTGGAGTAGAGGTACTCACCAGCGTTTCCCCCCAGGATGCTCTGGGCCCGCTTGGTGGGGCAGCCTGTGGTGGTGCTGTGCTGGGGAAAGCAGCACGAGCCCCATCCTTCCTGCCCACGGGGTGAGCGATGCCGTCACTGCCCGTGGCCCCTTGCCTGTGGCTCTGGTCACGGTCTGAGCATGGGCTCATGTGTCTGCTGCTGAGTCAGCCCCCTGCTCTGTGGCCTGCAGGATAGACCAGAACAAAACACCACATGCTCAGGGGAGCTGCAGCCTTTGGCGCCCTGTTCTGTACGGAATCAGCTGTAATGGACCTGCTCGAACAAGCCTGAAATTGGACAGAAACAAAACAACAGAATGATGACATGTTTTCATCTCCAAATGCTTCCAAGCCAGTTGCTGCTCTGGCGCAGGTTGTAAAAACAGCCAGAGTCTCTGTGCAGGGCACTGTTGTGGGGATATCTCAGCTTGGGGCATCTGAGCGGCAGCAAATGGCCCTGGCAGGACCTCAGTGGGGGCTGTGGAGCCAGGCAGGTGCTGCTGCAATAGTTGGGCTGCTCTCCTCAGAATGGTAGTGCTGGACCATCTCCAGTGCCTCCTCTCCTTGTGTGTTGTCCTGCCCTCCTTATAGGGTCCCTCCCAACAGGGACTCCAAGGCAGCCCAGGCTTGTTTTGCTGCAGATCCCCGAAGATGGTGAGATGCCGAGGCAGCCACAAGCAGAACTGGGAGGGCTGGGCCTGCTGTGAGTGCTGAGCAGGCAGCCAGGGAAATGATTTGCCTATTGATCTGCTGTTGCTGAGCAGAGAAGCGGGAATACTTAGGAACATCTCTGCCCTGTGTCCCCCGTGACTCTGGTGCTGGACAGGGGAGGGTCAGGGAAGGGAAGGGTCATGGCACCCGTGCACATGCTGGGACCCCATGGTGTCTGGCTGCTGGGGGCTGCTGACCAAAACCTTTCCTGCAGTTTGAGTGTCCCTGCTGCATTCTAGGGCTCTTTCTGCTCCAGCAGCTGGGCAGCACCAAGTAGGTAAGAAATGGAAAATAATTCTGTGCATTGTATCATGAACAAGAGCAGAATGGAGATGCAACAAGTACCCTTGGAGATCCCAAAGGCCGTAGGCACCAAACCCAGCCTTGTTTGTAAAAGTATTAAAGAGCTCCAGGCTGTGTCCATAGTGAGTCCTGCAGCAGCATCTGGCTCTGGATGGCTTGGGGGTGGCTTTGGATTCACATGCATGCTAACAGTGTGTTAGAAGGATGTGGCCAGCACAACCTCCCCGGCATGCTGGTGAACTAAGAAAATTGATGAGCCCAAACTTACAGGATCCTGCCTGCCAGCCCCAGCTATGCTCTTCAGAAACCCTCAAAGGTTTTTTTTTTCTCTTCAGCTGAGCAAATGTGGAAAATCTTGAAATCTTGGAAACAATCTGACCTGCTGGAGAAGTGCAGTGTAATGGCAGTGGCCAAGAGCCTCGACTCCCATCTCTGCTGGGCTCCCCAGCTTGTGGCAGCATGGTGTGCCCAGCTCAGCTTGAGGGCTGCAGTACCAGCTCTTAGCCCAGCAAGCTGGGACAGGCTTGGTGGATGGCCGGGAGGCAGCCTCCAGCCTGGGCTGTTTCCTGGCTTCCTCCACGCTCCCAAGTGTCCCACGTTTTTGCTGGGTTGGATCATGTATTCCTCGCCTCTCTTTCCTGAAGATGAGGAGTGATTTACAGGTCTCCAGAAAACATAGCTTGGCTGCTTTGGAAGGAAAAAAAATCCAACCAAAATCCCTCTCTGCTTGCTATTTCCATTGCTCAGTCGCCTTCCCACAAAGGGGGGTGGCCCCAGGATGCATCAGCCCTCAGCATCCCCACTAGCCCTTGATGTCCCTGCAGCCCTGCACTTTCTGCAAGGAGCAATATTCTCAGATGTGGGTCCATCTTTTGAGACATTCCCACCTTGAGCTGTCTTCTCAGGGAAGCTCACATGTTCTCCATGAGTTGGAACCCACCTTGGGTATTTGCTTAGGGTAATTTTGGCTCTATAAGGAGTCCCTCATGGCCAAAATCACCTCACCATCACCTCACCCCAAGGAGCTCCCCCTTCCCTGGCCACTTGAAGGGGCCTCTTGTGCAGCTGAGCCCCAAACAAGGCTCCAATTGTGTCCGTGTGTCCTGATGGTCAGGGCTTCTGCCACAGCATCCATGTACTGGGGCCTTGGGTAAAACCAGCTGTGTCCAACCCACACCCACAGGCTCAGCTTTATGGATCTGCTGGGGTTTGTGGGGGCTGTTACAGGGCCACGAGAATCATGACAGGGAGGTAACACTGTGCATTTAAAGCTGCTTCAGTGAAAGGGACACAGGAATAAATGCTGGCCCTCAACATGGGAGGTGGTTGAATGCTGGTTGGCTGGGGGTGCATCCCGTAGCCCCAGGCTGTCCCAAGGACCCCAAGGGGATTCATGGACAGAGCTGTCATGGGGAAAAATGTGGCAGCTGGGAGAAGAAGGGACCAGGATGTGGAGATTACCTTAGGAGCATCTCCCCTCAGCCAGGGCAGCAGTTCCCCAAGGGGCAGAGCTGGTGCCTGGAAGGTGATGCCTGCAGAATCATATCCTCTTTTCCAGGATGTTGTTTTCAGCCTCTTCCCACCTCTTCTTCAGACCAATGTCCCACCCAGCAGCACAGTGGGATTCTGTTTGCAGTGTGTTCAAAACTAATGGGGAGTAATGGAGTGGCCTGTGGGTCTCCCACCCTATTTGAGGGTCTCCACCCCAGGGCATCCTTGTGCTGGTTGTGAGTGCTGGCACTGACCTTTGAAACTCAGCTGATGGCAATGGCACAGCCAGCCCTTCCTGCTGTCAGCCCATCCTGCTCCCAGCAGTGAGACCCAGCCGGGGGCGAGGATCTGCGCCAGCCCTGACTGGGGGATGAATGGGGAGACAAACAGAGCTGCTACTGTTGGGGCAGCCTGAGGCCTGCAGTCTGCCTTGGCTTTGCTGGAGATGAGGGGGTGCCCTGCCATCCTTCTCTTCAGAAAGGCAAGCAGCCTCCCCCAACATCTTCTCTCGACAGCTAAGAACCAAGCCAGTGCCACAGAGAAGCAGGGGGATAAATCCTGGTTGTGATCCTGTTGGGTCCCGTGATATTACAAGCCAAGAGAAATGTCCTCATTATTTTCAGAATATTGAAGTCTAATAAATCCTGTCCTGCCTTATAGGATTTATTTTTTCATTCATTGCCAGGAGACTCAGTCCTGTGTAATCCTATTGCTGCTCCAGGAAGTGGGGAGTGGCTTTCTGAAGCACAGACCTGGTAGAGCTGTGGGCAGGAGCAGGAAGCCCCAGCTGAAGCTGCTGGTCCCAGCAAACTTCCCAGTGCCAGCCCATCTCCTGGTATCCCACTGTCTCAGAGCCGTGCCCTTGTGTTTGATTCACCAAAATGAATCTCATCCAATGGCTGGGGCATGGCTGGGCCAATGGGACATTAATTGGCTGCTAGCCAATTAATACGGCATGGCTCAGCACAGCCTGCTCCCCCTATCCGTTGTACATCTGCCATGCTCCCCCAAATCTCACTTTGGAGTCCTGCTACACCTTTTCACACCATATCCAGCAGGAAAAGCTGCAAAAAGTCAGGAACAGCCAGGCCCAGCAGAGCCAGTCCCCTGCAGCTGCAGCCTGCCTGTGTGGAGCCAGCCGTGCCTGGCTCACCATACACCAGGGACTCTCCGGAAGACAGTGATGGACACATGAATATGGCTGGAAATTTTGCTACTGAAGTGTTTTCCGTAGCAACCGTTGCTGGGGCAACCTGCATCCCAAGGAGCATCCATCCCGAAACACCCAGCCCTGTGTCCAGTGGAGCTGGCAGGGAATCACAGCACGGGACTGGTGGGACCCTCGCCGTACCCCACCAGCAGCAGCACAGGGATGCTCTGGCAGCCAATCCAGCTCTGAGCATTCCCAGTGCTGCAGGGCCCCTGTAATGCTCCACTTTTCATCTTCTTTTTGGCATTTCATTTTCTCAAAGGTAGGAGAAGCCAAAGGAAGGCCTGTTGGTGCCTGTCGCCCCATGGGTGCTTGGCTGTGGAAGCAGGGATGTGCAGGAGCTGTTGCCAGCTCGGGGTGCTCAGCAGATGCAAGCAGTGATTTTTGGCTCGGACAGACCAAAAATGGGATCAAGCTTAACAGTGAACACTTTGATCTGAGCATCAACACAGAGAGAGGGAAAAGTGAAATTCCCACTGCTTTTAAGTGCAAAAGCAGGAAGCTTATGGCCCCTCACTACCTGCCTGAAGTCATACGGTGGCAGCTTCAACCTGGGGACACCTCAGGATCCCAGGAGACCCTCACTGCTGGCCTGGTGTGCCCACACCAGACTCAGGGTCTCCAAAGCAAACACACCCTGGCTTCATGGGATCAGCTGTGAAGTGGTGGGAGAGAGGCTGGGGAGCCTGGAGCCCATCCCAAGGATGCCCACGGTGCTCAGTGCTGCACTGTCACCACTGTCACCAACAAGAGGAAACCACAGTCCTCAGGCTGCACCCGCCAGGGCAGCTGCGGTTTGTGGGCATGACCACAATCCCTGCCACCGGATGTCTCCCACCCACAGCTGTGCCTCAGTTTCCCTTTCTGCCAGTGATACACAGGGACACTTGCCTCCAAGCTGGGGACAGTGGTGGCGGCTCAAGCACTGCTTTTTGGGGAAGGGATGTGCTTGCAATCTGGCCTTAGCTCTGCCACCACACCTTGGTGCAGCCTGAAAGTAACCCTGGAGGGTGAGAGGAAATGCCATGATGGGGACTGCAGCCAGGAGGCTCGTGCACAGTCAGGGGCACATTCCTGGCCTGTCTCCACATGCACCGCTTGCTCAATGGCCTGCAGCTCTCACACAGGCCCACACATTGCCCCCTTGCCCATGAGCCCACTGGCTGCAGGCACCCCTTGTGTCCCCTCCCTTGGTTCCCTATGTGCTCTGGCTCTTGCACGCTTGGGGAGCAGTGTGGGTGTCTGTGCAGCTTGTGCATGACCATAGGTCCTGTGCCCCCACACAGCTCACGTGTGTCTCCCACAGCTCCCAGCTGCAGCCGCCTTCCCTCCTGCAGCCTGCTCCCAGCTCTCTGCAGATGATAGCAGAGACTGCAGCACAGCATAAAGTGATGCCAAACCCAGGCACACCAGCTGCTGGGGTGCCCATGGGCCATGTGGCCAGGCTGTTGGAGCAGGCCAGACAGGCAGCTGTGGTGTGCCCTGTGTACCAGGTGTCCCATGTGTGCCAGGGTGTGCCACATGAGCCATTGCATCTACAGCTACCCATTACCTGCCCCTTGTATCCCCCTATTATACACCATCACCATTACACACTCCAGAACTCCCCAGTTAGCCCACTGTTACCCTTCATTGCACACCCACTGCGCATGTTACACACCCATTAACCTTCGATTACCTTTGCTCATTACACACCCATTGCAGAGCCTTTTCCCTTCATTTGCGCACCCATTGCACACCCATTACACACCCATAAAGCCTTTGCTGCACACCAAGTGCAGGTCCACTACAACACCTGTTGTACACCCTTCTGTGCACAGCTGTTGCGCGCCAGTTCCGATCCCCTTACCCTTTGTGGCACTTGGTCACACCCCTTGGCCTGTGTCACACCCCTTGGCCTGTGTCACACCCCCTTGGCCTGTGTCACGCCCCGTTTCACTGCTTTTACACACGCGCAGCTCGCCCGTCACAGCCCCGGCGCCCCCCGACTCCGCCCCGCCCCTCGCCCGAGACCCCGCCCTCTCCCCGCCCCTCGCGTTAGGCCCCGCCCCCCGGGCGGGCTCAGCCAATGGGGGCGGGCGGAGCGGCCGGGCCGGGCGCGCGCGGCGCTATAACGATCCCTACGGCGCCGCCGCCGCCCTCCGGCCCCG
>VZUI01005201.1:0-23197 GCA_013401135.1 Cettia cetti | reverse complement strand
CAGCCGCCAGGATTGCTGTTGTCCCAGCCGCCAGGATTGCTGTTGTCCCAGCCGCCAGGATTGCTGTTGTCCCAGCCATGCTGCTTCCTTTAGGTGCACGCTTCCCTTCTCCAGTGGCTGGTGGGATGAAGCAGAGGGCATCCAATCCTGGAGAAAAAATAAAACGAGTTTCCCAGGCAGCGGCGCCTTTCCGCCCTTGGGGAGCGCAGCGCCGTGGAGCGTGCTTATTAAGCAGACAGTCCTGAAGGACACTTTAAAATAAATTAAGAGGGCTGTTCTGCTCCCATAGCTGATTACAGGCATGCCTGTTCTGTTGTTTCGTTTGGTCTTTTTGCATGCCTGTTCTGTTGTTTCGTTTGGTCTTTTTTTTTTTTTTTTTTTTTTTTTCCCAGAGAGTGGAAAAGAATGCTTGGAAAAAATTCTCTAATTTTTCCCTTTTTGCCAGAGCAGGCCTCTGTGTAATAACAAAACCGCAGTGCTCGCCACTCGCTGCTCTCTTTGGGACACCCAGGCTAAGAGAAAGTGCATAAATCTGCTGGAGGCCTGGGGCCAGCACACAGCTGTCCTGACATGTTATCCACCCCCTGCCTCCCCACCACGGCTTTAGCATCCCAAACGCAGGAGACATGCAGATCTGGAGGTAAGCCCTGGTGGGAAGGAGTCCTGCAGGTCACCAGCTAAGCATTTCAGCCCAGAGCAGATCTCTCGTAAGCCACTTTTTGGAGATAAGCTTATCTAGACCCGACAGCTGAATTTAACCCTGAACTCTTGATCTTGATTTTTAGCCTCTGCGAGCCAATAGGTTTCCATGAAATTACACACACTAGGTTTCAGCTCACCCGCTACAACAGCTCCACCGCTCCCTTAAAAGCGACCTGCACGGCTGTGCATGACAGCATCATCCAGTAATGCCCTTGGTTTCACAGCCAGCCCTGGGAGTTAGACAGGCCCCCAGCCGGGCAAAGCCTTCCATTAATGACAGTGGGGCTCCAGCAGGAGAGGAGTCAGGATTTTACACTTCCAGTGATAACACTTTTGAAGGTAATATTGCACGGGAGTGGATTATCACCCCGGCGCTTTGCTGTGTGGGTTTTTGGAAATTTGTTTTCATTGCATGAAAGCAGCTAGAAACGCTCTCTCTCGCTGCATGAAAAATGCACTTGGTAATGGCCCTTCTATTGCTGGACAAGCTGCCTGCTTTGGGGCTGTCAGCGCCGTGACAGACTAGCCAGGAAGGGGCTTGCTAATCAGTTTTCCCAGCATCAAACCAGCATCTGCTACGCGCGATCAAGGAAATTGAGGAATCTCAATGTTTTTGCAATATTGCTTAGTTGGCCATGAAATATGGGTGGTTCCGAGAGGGACGGCTTGCTTCTCCCTCACGAAGATAAAGCAACTTTAGCTAAGGATGAAGCATTGCTGCACAATGAAGGCACTAAAAGCAGCGCTCTGATGAGAGCAGACGCACAGCAGCACCCCGGCAGGAGGGGAGGGGAGGGGAGGAGGCGTAAACGGCTTTGCAACTAAGACATTATTAATATGCTTGAACTACAGAGGGCAGAAGGGATTTCTTTTCTCCTCTTTCACTCCAAAAGCAATATTCTGAAAATGTCTGGGTTCCCACATTAAGCCAAGAAATTAAATTCTTAGAAGTTTAACCATGTGTTTTCTAGCTTGATTTTAATTCACTAGCACATAAGACAAGTCTTCCTAGGCAAGGTGGCTGTCTAGAATCTGGCTGAGAAAGCCACTCTCCTGTCCAAGAGGTGGATAAACAGTATTTAAACAGAGCCAAAGTCCCACTTCTGGAAGTTTTTTGGGGCTATACTTGCCCAGTCACTCCTGACAGTAGGGTCGTAGCTCTGCAGGCTCTCTGTAACTTCTGAAAAAGTACCTTTTTCATGTGCCTAAAGAGGTCTTTTAACTCTCCCTTGTTTAAATCTGTGACGTTTGCCACAGAACAAAAAGCTCGCGGGGTCAGTGTGAAGCGGCATGACTTCACGGGGATTCACAGAGAGCAAAAGGCTCACAGCAGGTGAGGGCCAGGCCCTTCTGCCTCCAGTCAGGGCCGATATTCCCACTCCCACGCATGCCCCCAGCCCGCCTCTGCAAGGGCAGCACCCAGTTCACACACAGCTTTTCCTGGCCAAAGCGCTTTCTCTTTTCTTTTGGCAAGACAGCTGTGGTAGCAAAGAGAGAGGAATTCGCTTCCTTCCTCCCATCCCTCGCCGGCATTTTTCCTAAGGGTAAAAAACAATAATCCCAGAGCCTGCCTATGCCTCCCCTCCCTCCCCATCCAGCCCGGCGCTGGGAGAGTCGCTGCCCTGCAGCGGTGGGGCTGGATGCAGGGAGAGTACTCCCAAGGCTGGCATGGCAGAGTGTGGCACTTGGGGGGCTCAGGAGGGCAGGGACCGCCAGGGTTTTGTGCCCTTTGTGAGATTTTCAGACCAACTGCAGACCTTTCTGTCGAGATCCACGGCAAAAAGTGCAAACCTGTTCCCGGGACCGAAGTGCATAAACCCTTTTTATGTAACAGCCCTGTGAAATAAGCGGCAGCTAGGGATTTATGCTGTCTTTGAAGTAAATTGCATCCCGGTGCACTATAGCATGAAAGTTAAGATTTACCATTCCCGGGACACTAAAGACCCCGGTGGAAGCCAGGGAATAAATAGCGCGGCGCTCCCCTCGCTGCCTTCTGCTGCGCCACTGGGCTCCACGGAGCTTCCTCCCCTCTCCGCCCCTGCTCCTGCTCGCATTGTGTCGGGGAAGCAAATCGGTCACATCTGCATCCGGCCAGGGAGGAACAAACGTGCTGGCTAGGCAGCAAGGCGCTTTCTGAGCGGGGACACCTCAAAGTGAAATGAAAGGCTGGCCATCAAAGGGAGAAAACAGACCAGCGGATGAAAGGGATTCTTTGCTTAGCTTTGGTAAGGCTAGGAGGTATTAATAAAATAATAAAATAATAATAATAAAAAAAAAAGGCACAAGAAAACTGGGGCATCCAGAGCAGCACGTTTTTTTCCCCTCCCCTTTTCCTTTACTCATCCCTCTGTCATCAGCGGAGGGGAGGGATCGGCGTCCCCCCATGCTGCGGCAAGGACTGTTTATCTTCACTCCTCAGGACGCTGCCATTAGCAGGGCTTCAATGCGTCGTGATGCTTCATCATTAGCTGGAGGTGCTTGATCTGGCTGGAGAATAAATGAGCCGATCCCCCCAAAGAAACCCCCGCGTTTCGTAGCCAGCTGAGGAAATATTTTGAAATATTCCAGCTCTGCAATTTCAGCGGTCAGATAAAAACAAAGGGGGATCTGATACAAAAGAGCTGAATTCTTCTGTTTGCTCTCCAGCAATCCCACCGAAGTTGGCAGTGGCGGTGGGGAACTGTGTTCTGCACAGCAGGAAAGCTCATGCCTAAGTCCCATGGAAAATCCCTGCGGTCTTTACAGTTAATCATGTCCAGTTAATCGTGTCCAGAGGTGGACGAGTGCTCAACTGATGCGCTGAATCATGACATGCAGGCAATTACCCTAAATCAGAGCAGTATCTTCCAGTCCCAAAAGACTCCATTACACTTCACCAGCTCCTGAAGGGAAGGCAAAAGCCCCAAGAGGCAGGACAGCAGAGGAGGAAGGAAGAAACAGCCAGGTGTTCCTCTGCTGCCTCCCCAGTACTTTTCTAACCTCATGAAAAGTTCTGGCAGCTCTTTAAATCCAGGCTGTGGAGATTTACAGCTCCAGACCCTCCAGGCAGCTTGCTGCGTTTACTCTGGGTTCCTCCCAGCTGGCTGCCTCAAACCCCACAGACAAGGTTTCACAGACAACTTTCAAGGTTCCAGAGGCTGAGACTAATGGGCCAGGCAGTGTTTGGCCTCCTCCTTCTCACTGACTATAAATTTGTGTCTTCTCCTCTTCTGAGTGTCCTGGCCCCCTTCTCAGGCACTCTGCTGAAGCAAAGCCCTCTTGCCAGCCTTTCATCACCTGGGCCCAGCGTGGCAGTGGGATGCTTCCCCATGCACACTGATGGATATCCAGAAGTTGCTGCCTGCTGGGAATAGCCCTACCCTTGCCCTGTGTCACTGCCAGGAGCTGGGGCAGCCGCTGAGAATTTGTGTCCCAGGGTCTCCCAGCTCCAGCATCAGTGAGCAAAGGGCCTTGAGGAAGGATGCCTTAGAGCTGCAGCATCTCTCCTGCTGGCCAGGCTCCCGCGGCTGCTCAGCCGAGTCCTGGGAAAGCCGGGTTTGTCTTCCCAGGGACGGCAGCGCTTCCATTGCCTCCGGGCGTTTAACTCAGCAGGATCTCCTGCTGCGCCGCTCTGTGATTGGAAGCATTTCCCAGCCCACTGCTTGCTAGGAAAAGAAAAATACCCAAAATGGGAGGCTTTGTGGGGAGAAGACACAACGCTGGGGTGGATGGATCGATGTCTGGGCAAAGGAAAAGGAGAGCCCTTCCCGTGCTAGATACACTGTCTCTAAAACAGGTGTTCCTCTCCCAGGAAAAGGTTTGGCATTTGTTTACAGGACAAGAATATTATCACACATTCAGATACAATCTAAGCCCTATTTTTCGTGTGTGCACAGGGGGAAAGGAAAGGCAGGAGGAGAGCCTGCATATTCTTTTTTTAGGAACCAAAGACTAATGTGCCCAGCAAAGCAAAATTAACCCAAATACCGTGATTATGCAGAAAAATATCCATCAGAGAATGTCATTTCACAGGCGACATCCTGCAGTTCTCCACTAGCCAGGGTTCGAGAGGTGGAGTAGTAACAGAGTACATCAGGGCAGGCATTTGACTGGAAGCATTAAATACCTCGGAAAGGTGAATGGCCAAGGTCTTCCCGATAATTAAAATGTGTGCAGTCTTCATAGACCAAGGAAGGGACAGAGCCATTGTTTAAACAGGTAATTAGAGCTGTATTTTAAGCAAACTCGAGGTGGTAACAAGCTCCCTCAGACAGGGAGAGCAGCACTCCTGCTCCTGGTCCCGGCATGAGTAATTACTGCCCCCTAACCTGCTGCTGGAGACGGCCACAGTGTTCCCAGCCCCACTCCCTGGTGACTGTGGCTGGTTGGGAAAAAAAAAAAATCCCATTTGATTTCACATTTTTCACTGCTTGTCTCCTTCCTTTTGCGTTCAGGTTCAAGAGAATTGGCTGAGCCACTTTTTTTTTATTAGAGCGGCAGCAGAGAAAAAAAATGGGACTCAGTCAAGCCCCAAGGGAAGGGAGGAAATAGCATGAGCCAGCGCTCCATTCTCTCACACAGACACACAGACAGCCACTCTCCCCATCCACACAGGAACAGAGGGCAGACATCTGGTGGAGCTGGCATAGAGGCAAAATCAGCCAGCCCCCACCCCACAGCCCAGCTCTACGAGACTACAAAGTCTCTTCACTGGCCAGATGTGGAGGAGTCCCAGAGATGTGCCATAATCTCTTTCTGAACAGCCAAGGATGCACATCCTTCTGCTGGGGGGTCTGCACTGGAACTACACAGGGAATGACCCAACCCCTCCTTGTGCTAAGAGCAGAGCCAGGAAGCTGTGCTCAGAGCAAAGGACTAATCCCTGCCTCACCTCCCTCTCGCTGCTGGCTCCTGATCAGGTTTCCACACTGGCTGGGGGGAATTACCAGCTTCTTATAAACCTCCTTGTATGCAAAGCTGGAGGAAACAATCAGACCTGGGGAAAGGCAAGGAGATGCCTTTGCACCAGCAACACAACCTTCCACAAAAAATATATATAAGGGCTAGACACCAGCGATGAGGAAACAAGCATTCAAAGAACTTGGCTTGTTGGCTTTGCTGCCCACATTAGCTGAGTCGCTCTGACAGGTAAAAAAAAAAATAAAATAAATAAAATAAAAGCCTAAATCAAAACACTTCAAGTTGCAAAGGGCTTTAGGAACAGCAAGGTGAGGGCAGACTGCTCTGACACAGTGCAAGGTGAGGAAAAAGCCCCAGGAAGGCAAAGAGCAGGTGACTCCTGGGAACAGCCCCTGAAGGTGTACTGGCCACAGGCACAGTCTTATACCCTGAGTTGTCTGCAGCCCAGCTTCTGAAGGCTGCACACCCTTCCTGAGTTTTGTATGGGAAACCCATGCAGAATTTTTGCTCTGTGTTTTGCTCCAGAGTATTGCTCCAGAAGAGAAGACTGATACCAAGGAAAGACCAGCCTGTTTTGAACCTGGCATTTCTCACCCCTTTGGGAGTAGAGTTGGGAGACAAGTCACAACACGATGAAGGACATCCTTACCCCTTAAACAAGTCACCACACTCAGAGTCACCTCTTTGACAGTCAAGGAGGGTTTTGGCCAGCTCCCTGAAGTAGATTTGCCTGCTTACATTATTCCATAAATGCCAGGTTAGCTTATAATAATGACAATACCAGCAACATGCAAAAATCTTTCTCTTTTCCATACTGTACATATCTTTAACAAACTTCAGCACCTTTGTAAACTCCCTATAAATCATCGTTACTACACCCAGCAAAATAGCTATTCTAATTCATGCCCCTCTTTTGTAAAAGCCATGTGCTAGAGACAATACTGGAGTTATCTCTGGATAAGAAAATAAGTGTAGGGACCAGAAAGGTATTAAAACTTCAAACAAGCCTAGGGACCAGAGATACATGAAGGCCTCCACCCAAAGAGACCTTATGAATTCAAACAGCATGGCCATTGACTGCTTTGTCCCAATACAGAGTAAGTACAACCAGAATGCAATCAGTACAGGTTTTTTTCCACTTTCCTTAAAAGTGTGGGAAAGAGGATGAATGAGAGTGTCATTGCAGGTTTCAATGCCCACACAGTGCTGCATGAGCTACAAAGATAATCTGTATCTTGAGCGTCTTGGGATGTCAGGAGGTTCTGTTGCAGCCCCAGTTCCTGGAGCCCTGATAATGTGAAACTTGCTGCTCCTTGGCTTCTCTAGCCTTACTTCTTGTGAGAAAGCTGTTAAAACGTTAATGGTGGAGGGAAAGCAGGGGGGAATAGTCATCTGCGTGGTCTTTTAAGTGTAATTAAGGTCAGATTTACTGCCCTCCATGCCTGGAAGGGCTCCCGAGCCAGGGCTGCCGTTCAGGGTGCGGCAGGACCCACGATGTCAGTCGGAGCCCACAGCGCTCCAGCCGCTCCCGCTACAAGGAGCAGGAGAGGATGCAAGGATAGCCCAGGTCTGGATGAAATTTTCCCTCCCGACTGCTTGACTCAAACATCCCTTCAGGAGCTGTCTTGTAGCTGTCGGCGTGACGGCAGCGAGAGTGTCTGCGGCTGTCGGGGTCTCACCCGAGCCCGGGGGAGCCGCGGGCTGAGCACATGGGCGGAGGGGAGATGAGCTTCATGCGGCTGGATTGCATCACTCGAGCATCTCGCAGCTCTGCCCCAGCATGGCCGGGCAAACCCTGGGCTTCTCCCAGGAGAGGGTCCAGCCTTGAGCAGCACACGGAGCAAAACAGCTCCATCCCCTGACCTCCACCATGGTCTGACTTTTGAACAGCTCGGAGCACAGCCGCCCCGGTGACTCATACTGCGAAACAGGGGCTTGTACCTTTCTTTCTTTCTTTTTTAATTTTTTTTTTCTTTTTCTTTTTTTTTTTTTAAGTATGAGCGCGGCTCCATCAGTCAATTACTTGAAGAGCCGCTCTAATTTGGCACCCAATTGTTTCCCCAGCTGCCGCTGCGTCTGATCCCCGCTGTGGGCGGCAGGAGCAGGCTGCCTGCGCAAGGGAAGGAGCCCAGGCGCCCAAGGGAGGAGGAGGACGACGAGGAGGAGGAGGAGGAGGCAGCAGCGGCAGCGGCAGGCAGGGCCACGCTGCCTGGCTGAACAGCCCCGCGCCCGCAGAACCGCAGCACTAAAAATGCAGCATTAAAAATATCTCAGGGTCACAGGTGATAGCTGGATAATAAAAATTACTTCTGGAGGCGGCAGTGGGAGGGACGGATCCCGGCGGCAGGGGAACAGCCTGCCAAGGCTGGCCCGGCCACAGCGACTCGCTGCGAGCCACGGCCACAGCCGCCGCTGCTCAGTAATGAATGTGATGTGACATTTATGGCTTTTTCCACTGTGGATTTTAAATCGCTTCACAAAGGTTGCTTAATAGCACTGTCCTCTTCTTCTCTTCCTCTCTCTCCCCTCGTCCTATATAATATAAAAAATAAGTGACTTGCCTCCCATTACATGAGAATTCAGCGGCTGAGCAAGCAGCAGAGCACAAGTACCCGACCTACGTCTCCTGCCCTTTAGCCTCTACAAGCAGTCCCTTTTTCCAAGAAATCCAAGAATAGGATCTGTACTGTGACAACTGTTTTTAAGTCAGCCAGGATTTTTTTCCTGCAGAAGAGGAAGCTTGCTTTCAGCAAGGAGCCTTGATTAAAACAGCACAGCCTCCCAGGCACTGCACGGGGCTGCGGGTGATGTGCCGAGGGAAGCGGCTGCGGTGCTCCCCGCTCCAGGATGGAGGTACCCGGCAGCTAGAAGGGGTGTGGCTGCAGCCAAATATACGTCCCCAGGCTGGAGCTCCTCTTTCACTCTTTTAGCACGAGCATTTCCATGTTCTGTGGCACGGATGCACACGTGCATTCACACACACACACACAAGCCTGCACTGCTGCCATCGAACCGCTGCTCCAGCTGCACCCGCAGGCAGGCAGGCTGAGAGCATTCCCTGCCTGCACGGCCCCCCAGCTGTGCTCCCGCCCCTCGGTTTTAACCCCTGAGGCCTGTTCAAATTGAGACTTAGCAGCGGTTCCAAGGGCAGAGAAGCAGCCCACTTGTTTTGGAGAAAGCCCATCTGTGCTGTGTGCAGCACAAGAAGAGATGCTTGTGGATGAAAAAGGCTGCAGCAGGAAGGCAGAGGATGGATATAATATTCCTGCCCTTTTCTGCCCTGTCAAGTTCTTGGACTATGCAAGTTTTTTATCATGTACTTACAGTTCATAAACTGACTCATGGTACATGGTGTTCTTTTACTTCTTGGTGGGAAAATTAGGATTATTCAAGGTACGCACATGCAGACGTGCACTCACACAAGCACATACACACACACACACACACTGCACTGGTGCTGCCTGTAGCAATGCATCAGGCTTTCAAAAGTCTTTCCTTCAAGTGTGCTCCACCAGGCTGGACCTTTCCTCTTTATCAGGAGATTGCTGATACAGCCAGCATTCCCCAAACAGCAAACAAGCCATTGCACCTCGGTCACAGAGCTCTCCAGGAGCTCCAGGTGAATCTCCTGCAGTCCTGGATCAGGGCCACTGCTTCTGTAGCTGAGATTCAGGACTTGTTTTGACATGCTCACAGCACCTCCTGCTTGAAGGCACTTGTGCTCACCATCAGCTGGCATCTCCCAAGGGCAGGTGGTTCCCTGCCAAAGGCAGGGAGACACAGACCCATGCCTCTGGGGCTGGGTCACTCTCCACCAGGCCAGGCAAGAGAGTCCCAGCCAGATGGAGCCAGGAGAAAGCACTACCAAGTTGTTGGCCAACTTAGGATGTGATGTTGGCTTCACAGGAAGCTACTTGGCTGCCTCTCCCTGAATCAAGATTCAGTGATGCCAGGAGACAGGCACAGCGGGGAAACTGAAAGCAAAAAATGGCAGAGTGGATGGCAACTCGACATTAATTCATTTTTACCATATGTCTGACTATTCATTACACTCCACCATTCTGTTCTACAAGACTCCTGGGGGTCTTCCATGCCATTTTATGGCTATCAGGGTTCCTCTCCGCTTGCGGCACGGTGTCACCAAGCGTGCCCTGGCTAATGGCTCACGAGATCCTGTGGTGGGAGCAGCCCCATCCCGTGCACAGGCAGCCCTTGGCATCAACGTGCTCTGGCACTCACAGCCCGTCCCAGCACACCACGGACCTGCCAGGTCACCTGGCACAGGGGCCTGTCCCCCGGGGACACACGCAGGCAGGTGACACCTGCTACAAACACGCTCTGGCACCTGCTGAGAGACCCGTGCTGGGAAGCCATGGGGGTTTTTTATGGATTTGCAAATTATTCTGTATTCCTCTGCGGTCTCCCTCCGGAGTGCATTCCTGGCATGGGACCAAGCCCCGGCTCCAGCAGCAGGCGTGACTCATCCTGGCAGGCAGCAGGAGGGGGAGGATCACCCGGGCTGGGAAGCCAACACCGTGGCTTTGCTGTGTGCCCTGCCCGCACTGGCAGCAGCAGCAGCAGCTGTTTCTCCTCGTGGGTGGGAAGGTTGAATTAGCGGCCCCTTTGCCCGGATCCAGCTGTCCAGCCCCCGGTGCGCCGCCGTGGTCTCTCAGCCGGGCTCCTGTCACACGCTCAGGAAGCAGCAGTGAGCTGCCTGCACTCTGCACTCTGCCTGCTCTGCCCCCCGGCTGAGCTCTGTCCACAGAATGAGCAAACCACAGCCTTCTTCAGACTGAAAGAGCCTGGAGCAGCTCCTCACGGACCAGCCCCTCTGAGGGACTTCAAGGGGCACCAGAGGGCATTCTGCACAGGGAGGTGCAGGGGTCTCTCTGGATGCCAATAAGGAAGGCACAACAGCAGGTAGCGTAATAATAAAATTGCTTTATTAATAACATAAAATATGACGAGGAATGTAAAGTAATTCTTATGTCCCTTCAGATGCCGGAACCCCATTTATGAGCTGCATTAGATGGCCTTCAGAAGAATTGCCCCAGCTATCATCACTGAGGTGATGGGTCTCCCTCCTGTACCACAGAGTCTTTAATCTCCTGTGACAAACAAAATCATATGTCTTTTTCTGACAGATGGGGAGATTCTCTCCTTAAAGATGTAGCCCAGAGCACAACACCAGCAGCACCAGGCATCTCAGCAAGTTCCCTCACACTGCTGTGTACATGGGTCTGCAGCCTGACAGTACAGGCCCCTGTAGTGCAGACATGGCTTGCCCAGTGTCACTAATAAATGTCTTCCACAAGGTTCTCAACAGGGAGAAAACCCTTATTTTTCTTTCTGTCAGACATATCCTTTTCCTCTTAAGTTTTTGTGCTTGCTACTGACCACAGACTGAAGCCCAATCAATGAAGCTGTTGTCATTGCTTCCCCCAAGGGGATATGCAATTAAAATCATCAGTGTCGCTCTGCCTCAAGCACGGGGGCAAACTCTGCCTTCACAAACAGTTTTATTTCATCCCCTAAATCAGAGCATCAGAATCCTCTTACAGGAAGGCTTCAGGTCCCACATGTAGTACAGATGATCAAAATTTACTTCAACATGCTGTTTTTATTTTAAGATGTACCAGGTGGATGTACTTGCAGAGGTCAAGCATGGACTCAGCACAGCAGTGAACACAGGTACACACATTTCCTGGAGCACCCTGGGGATACTCAGATTGTATCTGATGTGGATGACCATTCACTGACAACTTTATCAAGGCAATCAAGACTTCCTGTGTCTGCTTCCTTTGACTTCAGGGACAAAACACAGCTCCTTTCAGTCTGACACTCCTCAAACTTGGAGAAGAGCACCCCAGCAGCTGTGTGGGAAGAAGTCCTAGAGTCTGCATGGGGAGATCTGACTCCCAGTTGTATGACTGTAAGATGTCCAAAGCTCAAAACATACAAGCTCAAGTGAATAACTGATGCTTCTGGAGTCTGTGCATCCCTAAGGTCACTCAGTAACCCTCTCCTGGAAAATTTTCATCTCCTTCCACTCTGCTGAAGTGTCTGCACTCCTTCATGGCCAGTTTTCCAAACAGTTGCTGTTCTGCTGCAGAGTGCTTTTATTTGAGATCCTCATTCTGGCCCAAACCAGGAACTGGGGCAGGACAGAGGACAGAGAAATATTTAAATGCAGTTATGCAGTTTGATGTTATGCTCTCACATACAGACTTCTGTGGCATTAAGACAACCTCCAGAAAAGGAGGAAAAGGCTGCAGTTACTCCCCTCAGTTTACCTGCCCCATATCCTTCCTTCAGTTTACCTGGGAACCCAGAGGCAGACTTCCCCTTGTGCTGAGTTTGATTTTTGCAATATCTCCTCCACGTAGGAATGCCCGTTTCTGCTGCAGGAAAGGAAATGTCCCTGCTGAACGCCTTTTGCATTCATGTCCCGTGCAGCTCCCTGTGGCTCCGTGCCTCCCGACAGCCGGCAGCCCTTCGGGCAGCGTGCCAGCGGTGCGAACCAGCAGCGCTTCCCGGCGGATCCGGGAAATCACCGCTGCGGCGTGCGGGGCTGCGAGGCTGCCCGCAGCCAGGCAGGGCTCCCCCGCCCTTCCTGCCAGCGGGACGGGAGCTGCTGATCCGCCCAGGGAGGGATTCACCCATCCAGCGCTCTCCCTCTTCCAGGTCGAGAAGTGTTCACCAGCAGCCTGCAACCACGGCACGTTTATTAAATTTAATGAATGAGTTTCACCGAGAGGCGCTGTGAAAATTCCACATCTAAATCAGTATTTGCGTTTGTATTGGCACATTTCCTAAGGAACCTGAAATCATTTGCCTTGCTTTATTGGCTGCCTGCAATAGCTAATTAACAACACAAATTAGCGTGGAACAATCCCAAATTCAATTTTTGGAAAGGCACCCCATTTTTGTCCCTGAGATTACAAAATACCAAATCACATATACAGCATAATGTGTATGAGACATATGATATATATGTGTGTGATGCACATACACCACATACAAACCAAAACAAAGATAAAAGCTTGCCAATATTAATCCACTTCAAATCATTGTTCCAGCTACTTGAGAAATAAACATGCATTCAGTGACCTTGCAGAGCCTGCATTTCCTTGGCTGATGTGACACAGAAAGCTCCTAAAAAAAGTGATGACTGATTTCTTACCAGAGAGATACACAATAAAGGTGGGTTAGAAAGGTACACAGATGAACCCGAACCGCCACCAAGAATACAGGAAAGGAGCACATCACTTACTTCTTCCAATAGAGTAATGGTAGTAAGACCAATTAACAAATATCTGAGCAAGACCTTCATGAAAGATCCACTCCTGAGGATAACTCTTGCTCCTGGAGGAGCCACTGGGGAGCAGCCCTGAAGTCAGCCCATGCCAGCGAGAGGGAGACCTGCAGTGTCAGCCAGAGACCTTGCCAGTGGGAAGCTGAGCACCGAAGGGAGGGCCGGGAGAGTGAATGCGGTGACCAGCGTGACACAGTGCTGGGACAGGCTCTGTGTTAGAAGCGTCTGTCAGTTCCTTGGAAACCACTGAGAACTGAAAGCATCAAAGAAATAAAGCTGTTGCCAGCTGGAGGAACAATAGGCGAGCCAGAGCTATCTTTAGCTCATGGGATTAAATTCAAATTGCAAATGCAAAGGCCTGGAAGAAAAGGCCTTCACGCACTACTGTGCGCCAGCCTAAGCGCACAGCACAGCCCGGCACCGAGGAGCATCCACAGCCCCTTTGTCATCCCGTGTCACCACCTCACCTAAAGGAAGGGCAAAAGGACAGCCAAAGAGGAGGGTGAGTCTGTCCCTCCTGACTGCAACGCTTCCAAAACACCAGATTCTCCCCTGGGAGGGATGCTCCTGGGAGAGCGCCATGCCTTGGCGGCTGCCCGGCAAACTTCGGCATCGGTAGCGATCCAGCTGCAGCCACACAGACCTCAGCACAAGCCAGTTTCTCCTGCTTCTCATTCATGATGGGTAGAGGAGGCAGCAGCTGGATGTAGGAGCAGTCAGCACAGCCTCCTGCAAAATCATCAGGGGAAATGTAGTGGCTCCAGGATGGCAGCATGTGGCCCAGTTTCATAGGCAATTTTAGGTTTGATGAGAGATGGTAAAAATGACCTGGTGTACCACTTTCCTCTGACACCTTCATTCTGTGTGGTAACTCCTGCCTCCCCATCCTATAGGCAGTGGCTCTGAATGCTTGGCCCACCAATTGCTCCTGAGAGTCCCCCACATCACAGCCAAGGAAAGCAAGTCCTCAGAAGCAGTTTTCAGGATCTGCCCCTTCACCAGAAAACCTTAAAATTTTAAAACAGCCTAATACAGATCTGTGGCAACCAGGACATAAAAGACTGTTGGGAACACATCCTTGCTGCTGCCCCCTGAAAGGGAGTGTTGATGTGCAAGTCAAAGCCAGATTTGGCTGGTTTAGGTTGCATTAAGGAACACGATGTCTTTCCTTTAAAACCTTAGGATGTCTTAGAGCATTGTCTTGCTTAGGGTTGTTAGCTCGTGTGTGTTGGCTAAGGGGCTGACAGCTTACTTAGGTCTGACAGCACACATCAGGCTGGCTGACCACAGGGTTCATCTGCACCATGCCCTCCAGACAGCTAAGCTTGCTCTCAGCCAGCTCCCACTGCTGCCAGCTGCCAGCTCGGCTGATAACCCTGCCATGGAACACGGGACACGGTCCCAGCAGAGCTCTGGCTGCCACGGCCACACCGCTACCTGACTTGATTCATTTACAGTCCCCAGTGGCTGCAGAGGGCTTGGAGAGGCTGAATCCGCAGCACCGAGGGCAGCACTGTCAGCCCCCGCTCGCAGAGAGACTCACACTCAACTAATCGACCTGCTGGGCCATCATGGCCCCAAAAAAGGGACTTAGAATCTCCCTCCCGCTATACAAAACTGGAAAAAATCCAAGCTGTGAGTTAGGGATTGCAGGCATGCCAAAGAGAGAGCAGGGGAGGCTGTTGCCTGATAACTTGCTTAATGAATTGCAGGCTTCTGAGCTGATCTGTTCAGCTAGGGAAATCCAACAAGCACCTCACACACCAGTGCTAGGAAATTGGTTTAATAGTTTCAGTGCCGTAATGAAACACCACTGGGGAGCAGAGGTCCCAGCTCTCACCTGCATGTGCAGTTTTCATGTTGTAAAAAATGAACTTCTTTCTGATTCCACCAAGTGTTTTGAGGTGTTGTTATAGAGTCACAACATCGACTTTTAATGACAGTGCAAATGACTGTTGCAGAAGATCAAGCTTGTACCCGTCCAGCTACGACTTTCTGCAAAACCTGCCAGCAGTGCAGAGATTTTTAACTCCATGCTGCAGTCATCTGTGTTTTTATGTTTGTTATTTTGTTTTTAAGCAGCCGCTTAATGGTATCTGGAGGGCATTTGCTACTCTAATACCCAGTGTGAAAGGAAGGGCTTGAACAAGTGGTTGAGCTCTTTCAGGACAAGAAATGAAAAGGAATTGCTGTTGGCTGCTGCAGCACTGGAGCTGGGGGAGAAGGCAGTGAAAGCTGCACCTTCAGCCTGGCTCTGCTGGCTGAGGGAGGGCAGGGATGCAGGGAAAGCCTCCCTGAGCCAGGCAAGTTGCTGATGTTGTGACACAGCCTCTGGCCCCGGACTGCCAAGGCAGAGGTGCTGGCACACAGGGGGTTACAGTGAAGTTATAACTTTAGCTGTTAAAATTCATGAGGTGTAAAATACAAATTGCACGTGGTGGATGAGCTGCCTTTAAAGTTTATATATTACTCTCCCCCAGCCCGCTCCAGTTCAAATCTCTGTTGGCAGGAGCTAATTAGAGCTCCCCAAAGTGGGAAGCACAGCCCTGGTGGGGCAGCACAGGTGGGGCAGGGGGTCAGCCAGGATCTGTCCAGACTGTGTTTATGGATGTTTGGCTACAGGAAGCTGGGGGAAACCCGTGACCAACGCATGCATGAACAATCACAGATCAGAATTAATCCTTTATTCTCATTTCTTCATCTTTTTAGACTTCTCAGTTGGAAGGACATGAAGTTCTGCCTTTGAAGTTTATAATTCCTTTTTCTTTGATTATTCCCACAGATCAATTTATGTAATTTTCATGTAAAAAATAAAAAATATTTTTAAATAGCTTCCACAACAATAAGCTTTTGCATGTTTGTTGGTGTTTTTTTTTACATCAAACTCCAATCTATTTTTTTATGTGCTCCAGACAACTTAATACACATACATCTTCAAGGACCAAGCTTTTTTGCATTTTTGCTCACTTTCCCTTGTCCTCAGTACCACTACTTTCACCATCCCCAGCAGAGGGGGAGTAAATCAAAAAGGCCTAAGTAGACAGGAGCATTTGGGAGCACCAAACCTGTCTGTAAGAGTTTCTTCATGTCCTGGGTGACCCTATGTATTTTCACCCAGAATAAGAAAGATTTAGGGATCAGAGACTCAGTAGAGAAAAAAATATGTAAATATCCAGAGCACAGAGAATGAGCATCAGCTTATGCATAGCTGACTGAATTGAACACAAACAATGATTGAGAATAGGATGGGCTGGAAGAGGAAATTTAAATATTTATCCTAAATGCTCTTTCTTTGCATTTCTTGAAATAAATTACTCCCAGCAATTGCAGGCAGAGATTGTTGATTAATTCCAGCAAAAGCAGAGAGATGGGAAAAATTACTGTACATCATCTATTTGAGTTTCAGACAGTCTTTTCATATTTCTTTGTAGTCTTTGTGATTGGGCTTTTTGACTCTAGGGTGATCTGTGGGCGGTTTGCAGAGGAGTTCGCTGCTCACGTCATATGTATAGATATAGATCATGAAGCACCATCACAAATATGAGAAGGAAGTGCTTTCCATACAGCAAGGTGGAAACACAGGCTGCAACCTGCCAGAAGATAGCAGGGTGAGCAGCACAGATGTCCTGAAGATGGTCTGCTGAGAAGAACCCACACTGGGGCTGCTTGCACCCTGATCCCACTCAGCCACTGGCAAAAGCAGCGAGCACCAAGAGGAGAAGCAGAAACCAGGATGCTGTTACAGCTGCTTGAGCCTCGGCTGACAGAAATGCCCCGGGGCTACTGGCAATTGGACATAAATTAAACCAGTTGTGGAGCTGCTTTAGTTTATACTTGGGCACCAGGCCAGCCCCAGCTGCCTCAGCGGCAGAGGAAACTCTTAAAGCTGCCTGTCCTTCCTCGCACTCCTGGCCTGGAGTCGCACGCAGGCTGCCAAGCAAAGGGGCCTCCCTTCCCGTGTGAGTGCTCCTCCTCCCTCAGCAAAAACAGGTCCACGTGTGTCAGGGCAGCAAACCCCAGGCTGGTTGTGCTGCTGTCTCAGGGAGGCTGCAGGAGAGACTCTGCTCTAATGTATAAGGGATATCCCAGGTAAGGTGTTGTGATTCATTTCGTGTGAATTCACTAGGGGAAAATGTCCACACAGTTGTGGAAAAAAGCGATTTGTACTTTTTTTCTGACTCCAGGAGTCAGAGCGGAGCTTTGCACACCCTCTGAAACTCCATGAGCAGCTGCACTGCAATGCACATAATGAAAGACTGAAACAGCTTAAAAAATGCTGCTGTGCAGGATAAGCCCATTGGAAATCAGGGAAAGCCTGAGCTGAGGTCTCACTTGGCTGCACCCTCCGTGTCCTGTGCCTGCTCACACATCAGCCGAGCTCTGGAGCGGTGCTTGGCAGAGGCAGCGCCCCTGTTCCTCATGAGAGGGGATTTCCTCATGTGCCAGCTCAAGGTTACTGCTCTACCACCTCTGTATGACATGCAGCAGGACCTCTGTGTGCCACCATGTCAGCTGTGAACACCAAGTGATGCCTTTGAAGGCAGCCAAAAGGCAGGGCAGGAAATCAGTCCCTGTCCCCAAAGCCCCAGGGCTGCCCTTACAGACCAGCTGCAGCAACACGCCCCAGGCAGGCACAGGGTGGGTGGCTCTCTCTGCTGCTTCAAGTGGCTTGGGGACCAGTCAGAATCGTGGCCCATGGATGCTGGGCCTCCCTCCTTGGGGCTTGTCACAAATGTCACAGGTTTGTACATTGCCTGAAAGGGAGCTGAGCCAAAGGTTGAATTTCCCTGTGTGGGATCTGAAGCTTCAGCAGAGGACATCAGAGAAGCTCTTAAAATTCAGGAAACCATCACAAACCAATTGTGAAGAGCAAGTACATTTTGCTGGCAGCTGTGCTAATCATCTTGTAGGTAAGCAGTAGCACACACCATAACGGAGCCAGAGGATGGCTGGAAAGGACCATGTTCCTTGCCTTGTTGCCACTGGGATCCAGTGAAAGTCACGCTTCCATTTGCAACCAAGCCTTTGCAGCAGTTCCATTCCACTCAGGAGGTCTGGCAGGCTCACAGTGACACAGATAAAAAATCATGTCCCAATAGCTGAGATTTCTCAGTACAAAACAGAATTCCCACCCTGCCCCAAAACATTATTGCCTCTACAATACATGTGGGAGTCTCACTGGTTTCTCTGTTTAAAGGCATTTCTAATGTTTCCCTCTAACCTAGTTTTCTCTCTTGTAATCAGTGAGAGTGAGACCCTGGAGTTTCCCAGAAACCCAGTCAGAGGCTTCACTGCATCTGTGGACACCCTGTGAGGTGTGGAAGCTCACCCTGCCCCTTCCACCAAACACTGTTGGGAGGCAGTGATTCCTTCTAAATTCACCTACAGCACCACACAGAAGGAAAGTCTTTCTGGTTTGGGCAGAACTTAGAACCACTGTGGTTACATTAGCAGCACACTGGGGCCAGAGTGTTACTTCCTTCATTTTTTAGCTCTTGTCTTGGTGCTTTTTAGTAAACAAATCACATGGACCAGAGAGGTGATCAGAATGTCCCCACACCGGAAGCCAGTACCATCACTTGACATCAGGCAGCTCTAACACACAAGACAGTGCCTTTGCCTCTGCCTCCATTCAAAATCCTAGGTTTCTTTTCCAGTCACAGTACATGTTGAGCTCTCCTGTCTTCCTCACAGCCATCCCTCCTCCAGCACAGCAAGAGTCAGACACCAAGCACTAGACAACAAAAGCATAAAGCATTTAGAAGCCCCCGAAAGTTTCCATACTAGGAGCACAGCGCTGCTGCCCAATTAAGACATCAGAAAGAAAGACTTATTTTCCTATCAAGAGAGACTTCCATTACCACAGCAAGACTGTGGCTGTGGGGTGGCCAGCAGCGGGTGCAAGGCACATCTGGGCTCCAGTGGCCTGAAAGCTCAAGGGGGGTGGCGGAAGCACACCCAAGGGACCAAGGATTTTGAGAATGCAGCCCTTGCTGTCAGAGCCAGCAGCCAGTGGAGAAGGTGCCTGGCACAGCTGGGGAGCCAGAAGTCATTGCCTCCCCATCGACGTTCTGCACAAATCCAGCTTGGTAAAGCGGGGACTTAAGAGAAACAAGAGGCGATTAAACTGCTAGCAGAGCCTTGGGGGAAAGAGTCTTGCAGGTTCAAGATACACAGAAGGATTTTAAAACCCAGGCTTAGGAATAAAAAGCAAAAAGAGGTAGCTCAGAGGCAGCGCTTTTCAAGAACCGTGCAATGTAGTGACCACCTGAGGTTAATCCAGGCAGAGTGGGTGGCAGGAATATGGAATTACTTGATGGCAGGGGGACGGACCAGCTGAATAAGGGATTTACTTGTGAGAAGGGCAGAAAAGAAGGGCTGGAGGAGTAAGCAAGTTGGTGGTGAGCCTTTTTGCAGCAAGTGATTAACTGCAGTTTCTAATGAGCAGAAGGAGACTAAAGCTGACTGCTTTTTTAAAGCCATTTCGATAACATTGGCCCTGATGTAATAAGCTATTTGTTTGTGCCTACTGGCAGGGACAGCAAGTCGCTACTGAACATAATCCTCTAGAACCGGGGCTGTCAGCTCGTTTAAAAGTGTCAGCAACAGCCTCCAAAAAGGGCCCAGGCCCCATCACAACAACCATCCCAAGCGCTATTTAAGTGCCTCAAGCCCTTTTGTGCTCTCTCTCTCCTTCTGCCCTCTCTTTACCCTATTCTTCTCCCTCCCCGGGCGGCGGTGGGGCTGATTCCCAGCCCTCTGCCCCCGGGCTGGCCGGGAGGCTCAGGGTGGGCTGGCCCGTGGCTGGGGATCCCCGGATGACCTTGGAATCACGTCCCTGCCAGTTCACTGAGCTGCCCTGTCCGATAAGCGTCACTGCTGGCGAAAGCAGGCAGATTATTGATGGGGGGCACCGGGAGGGCAGAGGGCCGGGGAGCTGTAGGGAGGGGGATCAGCCCACCCGCTCGGGATATTTGAGGAGGTTTGTCCGCTCCTTTGCGACGAGGGGTACTTCTGGGAATCTGTGTTTCCCTGATGATGTTGATGAGTACACACGCCTTCTTAAAATAGCATGAAAACATCGTGCAGCAGCGCAATTAAATGCAACCCGCAGAACAGGCTGTAAACAAAGCTGAACTCGCAGCCCAGCCAAGCCCTTTTGACCCGGAATGCAATGCTCCTTTAAAGCCACGGATGCACGAATAAACACCACTCCTTTATAAACTCTCCTTTCTACTTCAATGCCAAATGGTTCCTTTTTCAAAAGAACTCCAGGTCACCCACAAACCCAGAAATCCCAAAGTCCTGCCTGTTTTCCTGGGGTTCCAATGCCAATATCATCACAGTGCCTGCAGGGAGCCTGGCATCACAGAGAGCTGATGGTGGGACACGGTGGCTTGGCCCAAATCACTGGGGAGCAGAGGGACCACTTCAATGCCTCTTTCAGGCCACTGATGACAAGGCTGCTTACCTGAAACACTGTCAGAGCCTGGGGGGCTCTTGAGTGGGCGGACACTGGGAGTGGCAGTATTTTATTTTTGCTAATCATTATTTATATTACCACAATTCCTTCTCCCAGCAATTTCTAAAGCCCTCTCCCCGCTGGATATGTGCCATCTCTGGCAAATGAGTGCAACAAGAACTCATAGGAGATGGTAGTCTTTGAAGAGGCACACTCAATTTTCTTTTCTGGATTTGCAAAATTCCCTGTTGCAGAACAGGAAGTCAATTTCTTAAGTGATCCCTAGTTCAAAACCTACTAAAGGCATGCAAAGAACTCCATGCCAGTGTCTCTACATTTGAACCCACAGAGATTTGCCTGAAGACTTTGCACATACACTGTCATACAATCTCTGCCTCTGGAAAGAATTGCCCCCTCTTTCCTTTGGCTCCCTTGATAGTTCCTGGTACATCTCTCCCTTCTCCACCGGCTCCTCCCTTTTTACCTGAGTCCCCAATTCATTCTTCATCTGTTGGGATGAAGAATCACTTCATTTTAGAGTGCTTCCAGCTTCCTAGTATTGATGGATCCCCAATCCACAGGACCCCTGTGAAAATGGGAGTCTGCAAAACAACCTGCTAAGAGCCACCTTATCAGGGCAAGCTGATGGAACCCAGACTCCCCACCTCAAGTCAGGGCAGAAAGCAGAAGACTTTGTGCTTTTAAAGGCATTTTTGTAAAAAATTAATTCAAATTTAGTGCCATTTAATCCCATGGCCAGAGAGAACAGTGCAGCTGATGCTGTGCCGGGCAAGAGACCTCACCAGGGAATTACCAACGTCACTCAGAGCTGGAAGTCTGGATATAAATAGGCCTGCCTGACAGCTGCTAGGTCTCCACCCTTTTTTCCTTGCATGAACTTGTGTTTCCTGTTAAAGTTGCAGGATTATTTGAGGTTTGGCTAGAAAGGAGCAGATGTTCTGCAAACGACACCAAGAGCCACGCACGGTACGGTGGCGTGGACCTCCCAGCACTGCCCCTTAGCATGCACTGGGCCAGAGGGGAGGGTTTGCAACAGAGGCAGGGTTCCCTCTCCTGAAAAACAAATTTTCCCACAACAAATTTTCATTAACAAAGTCCAGCTCCAAGGGGTATTTTTAAAACAAGGCAAAAAAAAAAAAAAAACAGGCTGAAGTTTATACATCCAGCTGTGGAGAATAACACTAAAATTATAAGAGGGCTTGTTTCTCTGGCTGTGCCTCCCTCCCTCTCAGCAAAAGATCCTCACTTCAAAGGGAAAATGCAAGCCTCTCCCCCTCTTCCTGCACTAATTTTTTCCCCTGAAAATATTTTTCCTCCACATTTCCAAAGCATTGCCCAATTAATTACTTCTAGACAGCACCTCGCAGCACGGCTGAGCAATAATGAACGAATCCTTGTGGCTCACATGCTGGTGGCTTTTAAAAAAAAGATTACTTTTAATCAGCAGAATGAGCACAGGGGCAAAGCCTATTGAACTCAAGCATATGCAGGGAGCCCAGAGCAGCTCCAAAAGCAGAGTGTGACTGCAGTCTGCTCAGTCTGGCCTGTGGCAGGAGACTTCTCTTGGGCAGATTCCTGGGGAAGAACGGCCAAGGCACTATCCCATGCACATTGCAGCCGATCCTAGGCTGCATCATGTAGGTGAAATGGTTTGTAAAGCATTACAGTTTTCATTAGAGTTTTTCTCTCTCACTCACTCTCTCTTTTTTAAAGCCCCATCTTTTGAGCTGAGTGATTCCAATGAAACCAATTTTCTTAAGTTCCCCTTCCTCCACCAGCACAAGGAAAGGTGCAGCAAAACTTCAGCTCTGCCTACAAAAAAAACATGAAGTAAAAGTGCTTTCTCTCCAATGTCATTATTCCTTTTCATCACAAACATTTTGGGATAAGCACTATCTTTCACTCTCTGTAGAGCATTAAACAGCAAGATCAGCATGCTCTCTATCTACTACTGCAGTCTGAGAAACAAGGAGTAGGAACAATTCCCATTCTATTTTCTGGTGTGGCTTCTGAGTAGGATGGATGAAGGCTTCTCTGAAGCACACAACTCTTAGTTCCTACCTTCCTTTGAGGTGTCCCACAATGAGATCCTTCCACACTGCCTTGCTACCCATTTCAAATGCCTTTTTCTCCTAACCAGGACCTGCCATCAGAAACCAGCTCCTGACTCTGCATACCTGTCTCACTCCTGTTATAGCTGGGTTTTTACCTATATACTTTTAAGGCACAATTTACTAATATTTTGACAGTTAGCAACACCCAGAAAATGCCTCCGAGCCCCCTACAATTCTACTTACAGACTGCATCTCCCTTTATCTGAGTAGTGAAATTTACTATACTGGGATAGTATTAATTTTATACTTGGGCTGAATTCTGAGAATTCTTTAGGGAAGGAATTGCCCATTCCTTGCTAAAATTTCAACACTCTGCAAATGTTGACTGATGCATATGTTGAAGATGAGCAACTTAGGATGACATTGTCACATTTTTCTCCTCTCAAAATTTAAGTAGACTTTTCTGTCAGCTCCAGAAAAAATTACAGCTGGCTCCTCTGATCACCAGTGAATCACCTGGCCCACACATCAAGCATTGCCTCCTCCAGGGTGGAATGCAGCATGAGACATTATGCAAAATTAATTACTATTGCATAGGCAGATTAAAAGCACTTCCCAGGACAACAAGCTGCTTCTGCTCTTCCCTATTTTATTTTATTTTATTTTATTTATTTTATTTTATTTTATTTTATTTTATTTTATTTTATTTTATTTTATTTTATTTTATTTTATTTTATTTTATTT